>JAVCKT010022499.1:0-31107 GCA_032273925.1 Rhynchotus rufescens
ATTTACCCATTTTGCTGCTGCTGAAGAGCCACCTAACCTCCCATTGCAAACACGGCAAGATAGCTGGTAGCTGCCTTTACATAGTATATACACTAAAATAGGAAATTGACATTTTCATATATCCTGTAGAACAGTGAGCCATATTGGGTCTGTTCTCTGTCAAAATACTAGTAGTAATAACAGCAGCAATATGTATCATGATACACAGTTTATCCCTTGATGCTGGAAGAAGGAAGTATCAAGCATTTGTTGTTGCCTGCATGTAGAGGAGGCCCCTATCTCCTCTCCTCTTTAATTCCAAGTCTGAAGAGGGATCTTACGGTTCCAGTGTTCTCTGCAAAGGCTTCTTGTGTCTTTTGATGAGCTGGAAGGAGAGCTTTGACCCAGGTGACATTTACCCATTTTGCTGCTGCTGAAGAGCCACCTAACCTCCCATTGCAAACACGGCAAGATAGCTGGTAGCTGCCTTGGTCAATGACTCACGAAACACCGTCAGAAAAAGATGTCTTGTATGAACCCTGGTCTTTTGGGGTGTTGTAAAGCAATAGTTCAAGTTGCTTGTACGCACAGTAGTACAGCTATTTCTCAAGATGGTTTCCATGTCTGACCATAGAAAAGCCAAGACCAAGCCTGGAATCGCCCTCCACTGCTCCACTGGAAACGACCAAAGCTGCGATGGGTTTGTAGCCTGTCATTCCCTTCCTACATTGGCAGCACTTTTCTGTGCAGAGCTGAGCAGCACACAAAAAGTGTTTGGTCTCTTCTACCTCAGTACTAGAAGTTGCTCCATTTGCAAGCCTTGAGATTCCCTTTTGGGGCAGGTCCATGTTGCCAAGTTCATCCACTTCCAGCTTTCTCTGTTGTGGGGCTCCCTCTACCCACTGAAAAATAACACTGAATTTAGAATTTTTTGCTTATATTAATACTTCTAGGATCTTTCTTTCCTGTGTGCAACAATATGCTTTCAAAATTTATATGAAATATGCTATCCAGTGTGGTACACTTCTCCCACTTCTATTTTTAAAGGGTGCTTGTTTTGTAAACAGATATTTCTTTTACCTCACATCCTGTCCTGATGACCAGGCAAGTCTTTTGCTGCCTTTCTCATTGCTTTTCAGTTTACTTCCTGTTTGTTTTCATCTGTTCTTTTATTTTCTATCTTCTTAGCCACATTTTCTGACATATTTGATTATCTTTCCATAATTCCTTTAACAGTCTTTTTCATTATTTGCATCACAAATACACATACACATTACAAAATAAATTTCATGTACATTTGAAATTATTCCTGTCTGAAAACCCCAATTCCCTAATAATGTCTTTAAACTTACTCATTTTTTTCAGGTTCAGATGAAGTTGTCACTATCTTTGTAACTTTTAAATAACATATCACATCTTTTTGTGTGTGTTCCAGCTTCACAGGACTCCCTTCATATTACTTCTCCTTCACAAGTATTTGCATCTCCAGAAATACCAAAAATAAAGACTGGTAAATTGTATTTGTCTTATATCTGCAGCTAAGTATTTATTTTTGCATCAAAAGTCTTATATTTACAGGCTGTTTGATTGCTTGATGTTGTCCAAAATGCTAATTTGTCTTCAGTGTTTAGTAGCAGAGCTCAATAACTGCATTGCAATAGACCGGCTGTGTCCAAGGTCAGACAGGAAAACTTCAGGAATATAGATCACTTTGGGTGGTTTTGCCAGATAGAAGAGACTGTTACCTAGATGAAGCTGTTTGTCAGCTGTGGTCATATATTTTGGTTGGAATATTTGCCATCAGGTCCTTGTTTGTTTGTTTGTTTTGTTAGTCATGTTGTATGGCTTCCTCCATTACTAAGCATTAGGGTGTGTGCTGGAGTTATGCTATTATTTCTTCTTGGAACTCTTCTTATATTTTTTTTATGAAGCGAAATACATGAATGTGAAGAAAAAGTATCCTAAGCTCAACAGTGAATATTTCCACAGTATTTTTATAAACTTCCTCTCTTACTTTCTCACATTTCAGTCTCCAGAAAGTTGAGTTAATTTTTGTTATTTCAAGAATATAAAATATCGATTTTATTAATTTAGTTTAAACAACAAATTACAGAATGTGTAGTGAATTAAAAGCTATAATTCAAAACGTGTTCTACCAAGTGTTGCAGGTAGAAATTGCTGATTGTAAAATTTCATATTAGCATATATGTTAGGCATGCTATTTTAGGTATATTTTATATATATATTTCAGATATTTAGGTATATTGAGGTCTCAGATGCAGTTCAGAGCAAAAAAATATTGCCCTAACATGTGCACAGAGCAAATGACTCTTCTCACTAAGTCTACACTTAGGGAAGTTGCAGTTCCTCTTGGGGATGTGTATTAAGAGTAAGGTGACTGCCTCAAAATGACATTTTTTGTTGGTTTCTTTTTGGTTGGAAGTCCCTTGAAACTGTTTCAACAGTACTTTAAGTGTTGCTGACATCTTATAGAGCTGTGGCATGTAGCCCTGCTTTTTCTGATTTATTTGTATCTCACCTTCAATAAGAAGCTACCTTTAAAGTTATTTATGTTTATATATCAGTAATTGCCTGTTCACCTGACTCAGACACACGTATGCCTTGGCTTTGCAGAATATCTCACATGTTAAGAATTACTATGGGTAATTGTGATACATTAGCTTTTCAGTTAAACCATTTCTGATTTTTGTTGTTGTTGTTTGTTTGCTTGCTTGCTTGTTTGATTGTTTTTGATAGCAATTTGGGGACAGTAATCATCCTGTTCATCCCTGATGTTTTTGTCATCTGCCATGCTTGTCTTCCTCTTGAATCCTCTTCAGCAGTATAGACAGATAATTCTCCTCACTCCCTACCTTTTTCTTTTTTGCATGAGCAAAGACATCTTGTGCCTAATACTAAGAAAGTCATCTAGGACTATTTTTCCTTTATTTCCTTGAAGAAAAGATATTAAGGCACTTTGTATTTGTACTTAAATGAAACAAGATTGGTGAATGATGTTTAAAGATTAATAGTAATCTTAAAATTATTTCTTCTAGGCTAATAAAGCATCTTTAGAGTTTATTATATTTTCTTGGATGCATAGATATATACACACGCGTATGTATTCTATTGCAGATAAGCTACATGCAGATACTCTACTGCAGATGTTAAGCTTCTTTCTTATTGTTAAATTATATTTTTTGCTTTCATTTTGTACACAGATTATACACCATTAAAACTAACAAAATCTTGTCAGAAAAAACAATGAATACAACTTGGCTGTCTTTTTTCAAAACTATATTTGTAGTATTTTTAATTATGTAGGTTATATTATTTTCTACTGCTGTTTTGAGTGCTTTACATCTATAATTGTGTTAGAAGTTCTATATATTTTCTGTGTTTTGTATGTTGTGTGAAGCATGCTGTCTAAAGCAATGTGAGCTTTGCTTGGCTACCAAATTGCTTTCTGTTATTATTTTAACAACTGGCTTTAGCTCGTACTTTAAACCAGTACTGTTCTATCATCAGCATAAGATGCAGTTATTATATGTGGACTACTGCATTGCAAATTAGGTTCATTATAAGAATGCAAGGCTATATCTAGGAATAATAATTCTAGATATTGTGACCTGTTCTTTTATAGCTTTTGATGATATTCAACCTGTTCTACCAAGCCCTGGGACACCCAGTAGGCCTGAAATAGCACATCCTGCACCAGGTACAATAATTGCTATCTAGCTGTTACTATTCAGTAGCTCAGACCCTGCTCTAAGATTCAGAGAAACGACTACTCTCGTAATCTTCAGTTTCAGTGTGCACTAGGACTTGGACCCTAACACCTGTTTTTGGAAAGTAGATTGCTAATAGTGGTTGACATCAGTGCCTTAATACACTTTCAATGCATATGGCAAGTCATAGCCATTTGATTTTTCCATAGATATTTTGAAATATATACTACGTAGATAACTCTGAGAAAATAGGACTTTGTGTGCAGAAGTACTAATCAAAATACTCCAATGAATGCTACAGACTGCATTCAACTGTTGTAGTGTTGTTTAAAGTATTAAGGAAGGAAGAGATGTATCCTTAAGTGCATTAAATTGGTTAATAGTTGCAGATACTTGATTTTTTTCAGATTGAATCCATAATTGGATGACGTTTCAGCTTTCTAGTCCAAGTATTGTGTTAATATCTGACTGGTTATTCAATATATCTTCTTTGCTAAATTGCTACATGTTACACCACACCCTCTTCCTTACTTAATGAACGAAGACTGAAAGTAATGTAGGCGACTTAGAATCTGTTACTTGGCCAGGTAACATTCATGTTCAAACCAGACACAATGACAGCAGGAAGAAAGAGAACAAGCATCCAGAATATATGCTTATCACAAGTACTGAGATTTATACTCACTATTGTCAGAGCATTTATAGTGCATTATAGTCAGTGCATTTCAAAAGACTGAATTCATCTCTAGCACACGAACTGATAAGCTGAAGAGACCAAGAATTAGTGAAATAGTTTTCATTTTCCTGTACAAAATAGTTTGCTTTTTGCTTATGAAGCAACATTTTCTTCCATTAGCTCCTATGTCTTATGACTGTAACTATTTCTTCCAACAGCAACAAGTGAATCTATTCTGGAATCTTTCACACCTAAAACTTCTCATCCCTTTCAGTGGCCAAGGGTAACATTAGGTAATGCTGTTCTCGCACAGTCAAAAGCTCCGTGTTTGTTTTGAGCACTTCATCCCACATGAATGCATTTCTTCCAGCAGATCATTTCACATGTATAATTACTCTTTTTCCTGGTTATAGATTCTTGGTTTTCCATTGTCATTAGACGCTCATACTTCTTGATATGTCCCTGTATGGGAATCTAGTTCAAGATAATTTTACTGTCCTTGGAACAGTTATACTTGCTTCTCCATAACTTGCATGAAAAACTCCATCCTTTTATCAGTGCTTTATCAGTGCTCTCTCATGCACACACGTGCACTCTGTCTTGCTCACTTGCTTTGTAGAAGTCTCTTAGTGGAAATTCTAGTTCTTTTGGGGCCATCAAGTTTGTTTGTTTGTTTATTTTTTTCTGTTAATACACTTAAGTATCATCTCCATCCCTCACCTCAAATTCTGATCTCATCAGATGGCTTTTTCATCCCATATCACATTATATTTTCTTCCGTATAAACCCATGGCATGTGCTTTTTGTTGTGGGAAAGACTTCTTAAATAATTTTTGATTGCAACTGAGCTCTTTTTTTCAGCTCCAAAAGAAACACGACTTACTCCTTCTAAACTGAAACCATCTGTTACCCCAGAAGTACAGCGTGTGAAGCCTGGTAATTGCACACATCGTTTTTAGAAGTCAGTAGAATGGAACAGATGTTCACTAAGAATAGCTCAGAAAAGCTTCCTGAAATGTATAGGAACTATAGAAGACATGAGCATCTTAACCAACTTACGTTATTATTCTAAGTTCAGTCATATTGTTTTAAGATCAGTCATATTTATGCTCATGGATCTAGTGGTAGAATATAAACAAGCTCCCCCATTTCATAGCCTAACTGAAAGGAGGGGCAGGGAAAATATTTCAGGGCAACAGAATATTTGTTTGTTTGTTTTTTTCTTGATGTGATTTGAATAAACAATAGATATGAATGATTTTGATAACCTCTTTTGCTGGTCTGCCTTTCCCACATATGGACATAATATAGCAAACGAGATATTTGCTAGTTACAGAACCTATGTTGTTTCAGATTGCAGTATTAGCTACGTGATTGTTGAGAAGGAGGAACTTCAAAAATGTTCATATACTTGGTTCATTGATCATTGGAAGACTGTCATCAAGTGTGGGGTTTTGTTGCTGTGGTTGTTTTCTGCTTTTTGATCAAAAACAGATACCTGTAGTAATTTTCTTCTCCTTTGATTTCGAGGCAGGAGAGGTGAATTTACCTCCCTTAATGATTCAGGGATTGAAACCCAAAATGGGTTAAGAAATTGCAGATATAGAAATGGGAAAATCATCTCAGAAGCAGCTTCCTACATATAGCAGCAAATATGCAATGTGTAGTATCATAAGAAGCAAAACTAAAAAGAAAGTAGGATGTTAAACAGAAAAGTAAGACTTAATTTAAAAGTAGGACTGTTTTTCAAGTTTATCTAGTTTCTTTTAAAAGAAAAAAAGAAAGAAAAAATAAAAGAACTAGTGGAATGATACTGCTTTTAGCTTGGTGTTGATATCTCTGCTGATCCATTCATTTTGGATCATTTCATGATTTTTTTTTCCAGCCCCTAAGCCGCCGCTTTTTGAGCATTGTACACATAAAACACCTCAGATCACTGAACATCCGAAAGCCACACTAGGTAATGAATGTTTCTCTAGTTTGAATGTTTATTTAGTCACTCTTCATTGTAGTCCAAGCTGCAAAGAGAATTCTGTGATTTTATCACATGGCTTTTTATGTTTGCAATCCATTTTAATTTTAAAAGAAAAGAAAGTTGGGAAGGCAGAGCAACCCCAAGTATACATTTCTCAAATTAAGGAAAAAAAAATTGATTTTTTCCACATAATAAATGACTTTACAAATTGGAGGGGAGGTTTTACTACATCAACAACAATTATACAGTCAGAAAATCATCAGAAGCTCATCAGAAAAACTATTGAAAGGCTAAGCACAAGGTTAAAATTGTGCGCATTATTCTTAAAACTATCGATGAAGGATTTCTGCAGCACTAGAGGGATGTTTTCTTCTAGTCTGCTATGATTCCTTCACAAATATCCTTTTGACTTGAAAAATCCTTCTCAGCCACTTCATATATCTTGTTCTAGACTGTTCTTTCCATAAATGTCATCTGCTTTTCCAGGGTGCCAATTGCTAAGAAACTTTTTCCTTGGAAAGCTGTCTCATCCTAATGCTTTATATTAAAAGAAGAAAACTATTTGCTAAACCACCTAACAGTGACATTATGCATCACCTAATGTCAGGTTAACTGTTATGTTAAATATAACAGTTATATCACTAGTTTCAGCCCATGCAAATGTCATAAGAAAAAAAACTTTCTAGAACTGGTTGCTGATACTTGTACATTATTTACTATCTAAAACAGCACTATTTTTATTATTTTTAAATACAACCTGAGGAATACCGCCTTGAAGCAACCCCTCTTTATACAGCTGCTTCCATGCTCTCATGCTTTTCTATTTTCCTGCTAGATAATTTCTTCATGGAAATTGAAAATTACGGACATTTTCTGCAGGTTTTGGCTCTTTTTTTCCCTTTTTTGCTAGTTTCCCATTTGCTAGTTTAATTTTGATGCAATGATCAAGTATTAATAGATAATTTAAATTTATTTACTAAATTATAAGTGAAGGACAAGCCCTTATTTTTAGCTAGGGTAACAAAGTCTTGTAAAGATTTGTTCTCAGTAGCCATTCACTTCAGGCTTGAACTGTGTGATTCTTTCCAGTAAGAAACAATGGAAAGGATAATCTTATAACGCAGTATATTTCTTCCAGCTCCTAAAGAAGCAAAACCTATACCATCTACATCTAAAGCTACACCATCTGCCAGAACCAAAAAACCACGAATCAAACCTGGTAATTACTGACTATATTGTAGCACTTAAAACAGTTTAATGTACTTTCGTTTATTTTTTTTTTCTGCATAAAGATTAGCACTCTCAGTCATGAGGAAGATAGCTAAGGAGGGGACTGTGCTTTATTGATGAATATTATTTTTGTATTGAACCAAAAAAATAAAGAAGAAATAAACCTTTTATCTTTAGATTTTTGCCACCTAATTAGATGACTTTGGGTTGAAACAAACTGCTTATGTCCATTTGATTTAAAAATTACAAGTTTTCTGAACTTAGATCAGCAGAGAGTCTAGAAAAGCAAATTCTCTTGCTTTGCTAATTGGATATATTAGTAACCAGTACCATAATACTTGCATTGATTCAGTGTTCATTTGGACATATATAGACTTATCTGAAACCATGGAAATAAGGGTAAAATTCTGACTTGGAATTTAGTAAAGATATATTTAATGATTGCAATGAAATTTCATATTTGTACCAGTGTGGAATTACGCTCTTCAGAGCAAATTATTCCCTCTGAAGCTTGCTAACTACATGCTGTTTATGTCTTGAAAGTACCTCAAATTAGTATTTTTGTTTTCTTTTTTTCTTTTCTTCTTTAATTATAACTACATCTCCAAAGACCCTTCTGTGTAGAAATTCAGTATAATATTAGTAGATAAAATATTCTCTGTAGATACCTATGTTGGAATACAGAGCTGAATCCTGGAGGTCTTTTTTAAACCACAGAGAAAGTGACTTATCTGGGAACTCCTGAATGGAATTTTTTGCACTCCTGAACTGCCAAAGTCAATACTGTATATTGCGATATTTCCACAACGATTGGGCTATTTTGGGTTTCTGCATAACTTCAGAAGAAGGCAACATGATCCTGCATTTGTACATTTACCTCAAGTCTTTCCTTTCTCTGTTAGTGGTTGTATTGGTCATTCCAGCTGAGATCCTAAGAATCACTTTCTACTCATGATAAAACTTGTAAAAACTTTTCTGTGTAGGCATCTGTGAATTCTGCCTTTGTTCAGAATGAATTTTGATACGCTTATTCAGAAATTCCTTTACAAGACATAAACTACGCAATACATGAGGAGAGCCTTTATTTTCCTTGGTGATAAAATGATCAAAGGTCAAGGTCTCTATTCTGTATTCTAGTGTCTTTCCAATGTCAAAGTCTTCTTACACTATGCAGAAATTTTGTTTAGATACTCTGACGTCCGCAGGGTCAGAAGAAATGAGAAGTATTTATTTATTTATTTTCCAAGCTTATTCCCAGGACACAGTTTTTCTGAGGGAAAAAAATTCTCCAGCCACTACCTTTTCCTCAGAAAAGTCCAAACCAAGTGAAAATGCATGTTAATTATTTTTTTAAAGGATAGCCTGAAAGAAATAATTACCAGAGTCTTTACAAATTTCCTTAGAATTGGGAGGATGTCACTGTTTAATTTTGTGTTCAATACCAAGGAAACAAAAAGTCATTTCTGAGTGATTTGGGATTCATCAGAAGTGTACATTGAGATGAATGCCTGGTCTTTAGTTCTGGCAGAAAGTTTCAGGTCATCAGCTTGTAGGTTAGTATGCATATTGCTGCATTTCCCCCCGTTTCTGCGTTACTATCTAAATGTAGTGTTGAGCTGTGTCTGCATGCGCTTATGCTGCACTTGGTACTCAGTGCTACCCAGTGAAATTAAATAGTCTCCATCTGATAACTAAACATTCCTAAGGCTGATCCTTGTCATGACAGAAAAGCTCTTCCACAAGCAGCTGTTCAGAAAATAATTTGGCAGAAACAAGACTTGGTACTACTGACTTTTGTTTTCAATAGTTGATTTTGTGTACTCTCATTATTCACCTTTCGACCATATCTAATCTCAGCTTTCTATGTTTAAGAGCAAGATCTGATCTCATTGACTAGGTTGGACTGCTTTTTGTCTTGTTTTAAAAGAACCATGATATCATCACATGTAAGCAATCCTTTATCAGAGAACAGCATGACTTTTAAAGGGGATTATTGTGGGAAGAGAAGTGCCAATATGAATTTAGACAACTGGTTCTCAGAGGACCTTGGGAAAAAATATAATAATTCTCTGTTGGACTTTTTTTTTTTTTTTAACTTTTCAGTTCCCAGTAAGACTTATTCCAAACCTAAGGTCTTTATGCACCCAGAAGAGCCTATAACAATGCAGGGTAATTACTCTATTCTTCCACTTATTTCTCCTGAGAATGATGTATCTTACAGTCTTTTGCTTTCTCAGAGAAGTGCCAATAGCATTAAATAGATTAATTATCAACTATAAAAAAAAAAGTGTCAGTAAATAAATCTGGAAGGTGTTGGAATTCTGAGTGAAATATGTGAAAAATTTCTATCGATTTTAAACTTTTTAAAACACGCTGCTGATTGTAGATATATTTAAGATTTAAAGTGGATTGAAGTTTAAAGTCATGTTAATACTAAATAATTTTACAAACTTTGCTGTTCAGGGTCTCTCCATCTTTTCACTGCCTTGGAGACATTTCTGTTGTTAACTAATTTATTTCTCTAAATAGAAATGGGAAGTTTTCTAAATTTAACATCCTGTAGCACTAGATAACCTACCAAGATCTTGCTCAACTGCCTTTTTCATAGTTTTGCAATTATTTAAACTTGACATCTCTCAGATCTTACCCTTGAGTCACTCTGGATGAAACTCATTAAAAAAAAAGATTTCTATGGTATAGTCTCTTCAGCTGTCTTCAGCCGTAAGGAGGAAAAATAGTTAGGGTCAGGGAAACAGAGAGAAGGATGAAAACTGTGAAATTTCCTCTCACATCAGTGTTTCTCTGATAGAGATACACTTTTTATCTTTAGAGAGCAGCAAAGGTTGCACAGAACAGTTAATGTTGAAATATTCAGTAATACTTTTACCTGCTTGAATCCTGGGGAGGAGATGAATCTTCACTGTGAAGCAAGAACAGTTGGACCTTATCAGAAGTTGGGAAGCAGATGTAGATGCACCTATATGGCTCTCAAGAAAATGTTCTCTATTTCAGCAGCAACCGTTCCTGTGTCAATCTCTACTGAGAATCCATATACATTTGAACATCCACAAACCTCAGAGGGTAATGATTACTGGTCACATTTAGCCATTTTTCTTTTCATCATTTCATTTGACTGATAATATATGCAATTAGAAACACTATGTTCTTTGTTTCCATTCATATATAGTTTTATTTTTTCTCAGTGGATCTAGTTGGCTCACTGAGCACCTCTGAGGTACCTTTGAAGCACTGATAGCTCTACTGTTTGTGTGACTTTTATTTCATTTTATCTGGTAAAAATATTTTTTAGCCATGTTCTGTTTTTTCTAGAATTCTGTGTAGTACAGTACACTTTAGGCCTTGTGCCTAGAATGTGATTAAGTGTCATTTAATCTGTTCAGAAGGAGCAAACTAATAGTAAAGACAAAACTACATGTATATAATAAGTATTTAATATATATATGTTAGCAGACATACTTAGCAGTTTATTTATGACTAGGTAGTATTAACAAATTATGGCAAGACTGCAAAAGCAAATGAAAATTCATGGTGGTTTTGGCTATGGAACCAGACATATGACAGCTGTGCTGAAATCACAGAATAAATACATACATATAGGCATATATTTTGGAATAAGCATGGAAGAATTAATGTAAGGGATGAAGTACATCCTGAAATAGATTTTTTTCTGGTTATTTTCCCACTTTTCCACATGCTACATTTGTCTTAATAAAAGATCTGTCGCCTCTTGTGCTACTAAAATACCAAATTAGGAACTGGGAACAGGAAAACGGTTGTTGGGATTTAATACAGGAACAGATTTCTAAAAATATCTGAAAATACAACAGGCTTTCATGAACCTGTACAGTTGAATTAAATGAGAATTATATTGTTCACTTTAGTGAGGACAAGATCAATCTCACTTCTTTGCAGGTTTAACATTTTTGATATAAAAAGTTGTGTTTGTTTATTTTAATTTGTTTAGTTTAGTTTAAAAGTTTATGTGAGTTTATTTTATCTCACATGTTTCTTACAGTGGCAAATGTACTTTCTAGTTTAAAAAGAAACAAACAAACAAAAAAAAGAAATGAAGAAATCCTGCTCTTTGGATCTTATCCTGATATTCCTTTCTGTGATTTAGTAGGTCACTACTGTATTTACTGTTGTCTAATTAAGTTTAGAGTTTTCTTAAACAGAGAAATTAGAAAGCAAGTGTAGGGAGACAAGAAATGTTGTAGGAAGGGGTATGATAGGGCAAACAAGTATTTCAGAAGTGTTATTGCTTGTGTATATTTCAAAGTATTCTATTAGAATGTTAATCCTAAAAAAAAAAAAATAATAAATAAAGTGCAAATACAGATAGTTGGGTAACTTTTCCGGATTTGTAGCTTTATCCGAGATAAATCAGATATGTTAACATCATTTATTTCAACAGTGACCAGGAAATATGTGCCATTGCCACTCAGTACTCTGGTTCCCCATACTCTTGAGCATCTGCAGACTCCAACTGGTAATGCTGACTAATCTTTTTTTCCTGGCTTATATTTAATGTCCTTTTTAACTTCTCTCAAGAATTTTCTCATCTTTTGAAAGGGAGATCGTAAAACACTGTTATGATAGCTAATCAGAGAGTTCTATTCTGCTTCTTAGATGAAAATTTTGTGGCCGTCAATCATGTCCAATATTTTTCATTTTGCCATCTTTTTTAGAAATGGTTTTTCATTGTACTGAAGCTGTAGTTTAAAAATTCTCTTGAAAAAGTGCTACTCCTCCATCTCCTCATGCTATTTTTCAAGATCTTTTACTTGTGCTTGCTTATTAAGAATGAAAATATTTATTCCTGCTATAGTCAGTCCTAAAGTATTAATTGTATTGTTGTTGAAACTTCAGAAGGATCAAACATGTCAGTTTATGAGGAGTTAACAAAGTGCTAGTATCATAAATCAAACTAAGCATTTCTGATGTGAAATTAGCCAGTTCATAATAAAGTTCACCATAAAGATCAACCTTTACCTCTGTGTGAAACCCTCAAACCAGTGTTTCTTTTAACACTAATGCCCTAATTGAAGTGGGTTTAAGTTATGTGGTGTTAGTTAGATTATTTATTACGGGAGTGGATGTCCTCAGTCTTTAGACTTTGCACAGAGCAATGTTCTCTTCAAAGGCAATGTGTCCTTAGTGGCTACTGAGATGTGGGATTTTTCTATTGTTTTATTACTGATTGATACCAGTAGCCCTGAACAGTATGAGCTCCAGATCAAAAGTTAACACGTTTTATGGCTATCCTAGATTTCACTTAAGGTTTGATTTCTAATTAAATCTTAAAATCTGTTGACTTCAGACTTCGAAAGGTCAGTCTAGTATTTGTAAAATTTGTCTTGGAAATTCATATTCAAAAGTTGGAACTATTGCCAGTGCTAAACTCTTGCAGAATTACAATAGTATTAACATTAGGAGGTTATATCCAAAGAGACTCAACTTCATCTTTGTTTTAGCATACATAATATTTTTTGTATAATATTTCCATGGCATTTGAACAAGAAAATGTATAGTCCATTATATTCATTATAGTCTGTTGTTGTAAATTAAATGAAACTCAAGAAAATCAATTTGAAGGAAAATTTGAGACGTTGTTTGCATTTGCTCTGCAAATTGTTTTCTGGGAAGCACTTTAACATGATTTCAGATCTTTAGCCTTTAAAACTCTTCCAAGTTTTGTTTTTTAAAACAAGGGTGCAGCCAAAAGCAAATACAATGCTTCATTAGGAAGAGTTGTCTCTAATGTCTTAGTGATTGGTTAAACTAATTAGCCAAAATGATTTGATTCTATTCAGCTAGGCTCTCTTTTTCCAGTTGCAGTGAGCTCTACTGTAGAAATTACTTTGAAAACTCTTCTAGTGACTTTGATTGGCAAAGGCAGCACTAAATAACTGTTTTCTTAGCCTCATCTCTTAGCTCATTTTCTTTTGACTAAACATTTAGCGGCTAATGTTGCTCCAGAAGAACGTCCAACTCTTATCTGTTTCTTCAGTAATTCTGCCAAGATAGTTTTGCCCATATCCTATTGGACATTTCATACAGTAAATACTTACCATCATTTTTTTCCATGCTTATTCATTAATACAAGCTGAAAATCACTTCTTTGTCTTCATTTCATCATTGCCAAATGTGAATGTGTGTCTTCTATTGGACACCATTTGGTATAGTCAGTGCTTAAATATTGATGTTTACAAAATCATTTTTTTTTCCAGTATCCAGTGAATCACAATCCATACACTGGAAGCCCTTACCTTCTAAGACAAAAACACCTCAAACAACGCCTTTGCAACCTGAAGTTGGTAATGCCATTTCTTTTGCAGCTGTGTACCTTGAGGCCTACTGTTACTTTAGAAAGACAAAAAGTAGAAAAAAACAGATTTTTTACTTGGTGGAAGGAAGACAGTGGTTATTAGGGGATGATATTGTTTATACTAAGAAAAAGAAAGCAAACTCCTTGAGAAAATATTTGGCAGAGATGCAGAATTTAATTCTGTATTTCAGAAAGCGTTTTTTTCTTAAAGTAAGTTGCTAGATTTTTTTCCAAGTCATAATTTTTGTACCCAAAACTGCACTACTAATATTTCAAAGCCTTTAACATGACTGAATGAAGATAGATTTAAAGTTCCTGGATTTTGTCATATGGCCAGTGCTGAACAGTATCAGTTTCTTTTCTTTATTCTCATTCTAGGACCAGGGCAGTAATTATTTCAAAATTTTAGGGAGGGAGAAAGTGGGAAGTTTTATATTTTTGTTGTGTTTCATCATTTTCTTTTATTCTTCCCAGCTCCAGCTGAAACACAATTCATTCCTACCCAGATTAAAACATCACCTGAGCCAGAATCTCACTCTAAGTCTGGTAATTTTTTTTTTTTTTTTTTTCAATAGCACATTAAAAATATCCTCATTAACATTATTTTAACATATTTCCCTTATTGACAGGATATTTTTATAGATTCTGCCATTTCATATTTTCAGTGTGTGTGTATTTTTTCAATTTGGCATAGCTTGTGAAGACGTTGACTTTGATACAAATTTTGTTAGGATATAATAAGAAAAAGCTTGGAAGGTTTCTGGTTTTTGTTTATTTTGTTTTGCTTTTGAATACTACTACAGCTGTACCAATAGTAGTATTTTAGTCCTTAGTTTGATTGCTTATCTTAAAGGTTAAATTCAACTATTTGGTCATGGTTGGCATGGTAATTTAGAGTAGTAGCGTATCTCCCTGTGGTGTGCCTGTATACCTTGATTCCATAGCTACCTGTGAGAGAAGTGTGATCTGTTTCCTTGATCTTCCTAGGGATTTCTCCTTTTTAATTTATATATTTTTCACTCAGTTGCTATCAAATATCTACATTATTTTCTTTTTTTTTAAATTGAACCTGTATTATTAGGAACTTTAGTTGCCTACAATTTAAAAATAAAAAGAATAATTTAATAATCCATATTAGTGTGGCATAGTGCCAGCAGTTGCTTTTGTTCTTAACCAGTAGAATAACTTGAAATTACTTGAAGTGTATTCCATACTCACTGTTTCATACTATTTCTGTTACAGTCTTGGAACCCATTACATTTAGAATCGAATCACCAGGGTCAACCATAGGTAATGATATTTCCTTAGCAAGCTGTCGTGTTTGCTTTTCTCATCACAGAAAATCACGCTGAAGTTATCACCTTATGCCTAAGGTTCTTTCACCAAACTTTGTTTTTCTTCTAGATTATTCTTTTCTTGGCATTAGTAATAGCTGGGCATATGGCTGTCTTCATGGATGGAATATTTCCTTTCTGAGAAAACAAGGCTGGCAGCTCTGAATCATCTTTGTCATAATTATTTCTGTCTGTGCTAGCAATTCAAATCCAACAATTTTTTTAAAAAAAAAAAAAAAAAAAAAAAAAAAAAAAAAAAAAAAAAAGGAAGGGAAAAAAATCAGAGCTCCAAGGATGACCAAAGTTCCAGTCCTCTGCTGAGACTAACATAAATACACAGCCAGCATTCTGTTTTTTCATAGCTGTCTCTGTGATATTACCTGTAAAAAAAGAATACTTTTCTCCATTGCAGGTGTGAAGCTTCTGTGTTTGTGTGTGAAACCTGTTGTCAGGCCTTGATGGCTGTACAATTTAATCAACTTCTTACCCACTTTTTCTTTTCCAGCTCCAAAAGAGACTCACCGTATTCCTTCTAAACCTAAAACTTCATCCAAACTTCATATCCCGCATGCCACAGGTGGTACACTGTTTTGTGTGATTATTTCTAAAATGATTTATAATGGTTTGAAATGTATTTCTAAGCAACAATATTTATTTAAACCATTTAAAACATCTCAGGGTTCTGTTCTGCTGTGTATTCAGTGATTTGTTTGACATGTGCAGGACTAGTAAGACATTTATATGAAAGACTAAATGTCTGCTAGCTTGTGTCAGTAGAAAGAGAATAATGTTGCTTGACCTAGAAAATAATAGCAAATAGAGTGAATTCCTTGCACAGTTGAAGGTTGTATTATGACTACTTAGATGGTGGAATTCTTTGTGTACTGCTTGGTATTGTCAGGGTAAATGTGATGCTTCCTTTTCAATCCACAGTTTTATTCTGGGGCATCATTTTTTTTCTACATAACCATATAAATTACTGAATGGAGAGCTACCATTTGTTATTTAACAAGTAAATATATATATATGTATACACACACACACACACACACACACAAGTATATATATATATATTTACTTGTATAAATATATAATTTGACTATTAATATTTATGATATTAATATTTATCTAAGCAGTATTCCAAAATACTGGATTTTCATTTATTATGTCTTTAAACATGAGTTCAGTTGAATTCACTGATACGTACGAAAAAAAAAAGACTTGGTGTTCTGTATTACTCAGATTTTTTTTTTTTTTTTTTTTTTTTATTAATAGAAACAGAAAATTACCAGTGTATCTAATGTCAAGATATGTTCTCTTTTGGTAAATGTGAAAAAAATCCATGATAATCACTTTACTGAAGATATTTGAATAGTTTTGAAAATTAATTGTATCTATTAATCATGTGATTTCTTTGTTTAAAACAGTCAGAAACCTTGTTCTGTCATAACCCTGGCATAATTAAATGCTGGGAGTTGATTATCAACTGTTTCAAAGTACAACTTAAAATGCAGCTCTTCATGAACTCAATGTATATGTTCTTTGAATGTTCTTACTTTTGTGGCCATTTTTCTTTATTACTACATAGCTTGCCCTTCTCAAAAGAGAGATTTGTATCGCAAATGTTGCATATTTGGACGGTTCTGTGTTTAAAACAAAACACTTATCAATTTTTTCTTCAGGAAACTGTAAGATACAGAACTTCATTTTTAACAACGTCAACCACTTACCTTCTTGTGACAGTCTTCAAAATCCAAATAACAAAAACTGATAACAATTCTTTGATTTCACTCTTACAGAAGAATTAACACAGAAAAGAGAAGACATTTCTACTGTTTCTCTATTTCTAATAAGAGAAATGCAAGAAAGCAGTATTATTTTTACATCCTTATGAAAATACTCTGTTTTATTTTTAAATTCATATCAATCTAAAGCTAATGTACACAGTCATGTAGCACAACACTCTGTAAGGCTCTTTAATAGCACAGCATCTGAAACAAGCAAGTACAATCATATATGTAACCTGCATTCAGAAATACATCACTAAGGGTAGAGCTTTGAGTTCCCCAAGAGCCGTTTTCTGAGAAAGGGAGAGATAAATAATTGGAATACAGTTGGAAGTTTGTAAGAGTGTGGAGATGTTTCATCTTAAATTTCTTAGTCCCTAATTGTTTCAGATAGACTTGTTAATGTAATTGCTTTGTATGGGACAAAATATAATTTATAGTTCAATTTCTGTACACATAATACTAATTTAAATGGAATTAATCTCTTTAATTCTCATGATAGCTTTATGCTTTGTTTCTCATACAGTCCTGGAATCGGTAACATTTAGAACTGATGAACCAAAAACAGCAATAGGTAAAAGTACTAATTACGGAGGTTACCTCATTTAGTTTTTCTTCTCGGCAGAGACCTAGCACATGCATATGTTCCTTGTTCTCCATTGTCATAATTTTTTACCATTAAATTTAGTCCTCCTTTAAAGTTTCTTTGTTATTTTGAACTAACAATTCTTATTCGTTTTAATGGTTTTCCTCGCACAATTTTTTTTTCCTGTAAAGCAGATGGAAGCTCCACAATCTTGCTTTCACCATGTTTCTTTATACTCAGTTTCTGCAATCTTCATCTGTTATATGAGGCTCCAAGTCAGTCATCCATCCTGGCCTTGCTTTATTTGGTCCTGTTGCAGAGACTCTCCATCATCGCCATCTCTTTGCATACCAGACATTCATACTCCATTACTCATATAAGCTTTTTGTGTCTCCAGGGGTTTGCAAGGCATGTGTTCTCTTTAAATGCTATGCCTTCTGTCAGTCTCAGGTTCTTGGACGATTTTAATAGTCATTTTTTTTTTTCAGTTCCAAAAGAAATGCACCGTTTTCCTTCCAAACCTAAAACTTCACCAAGAGCAGAGGTGCCACAAACCAAACCTGGTAAATACATTGTGTGTTTATCTTATAGTATTCATATGTGTGTTTTACAAATGAGATCAGTGGATTTCCACTATTACTTAACTTGCTTGGGTGTACTTGTTGAAGCATCTTTTGAAGGATAGGATCCAATATTGCATGCGGAATCTGTAAGCAACGTAGTAAGTTTGATGGTCTGCCCTGGGTTCTTTTTCACATTATAAATCACTGCTGCAGTGGTAATTTTCTGTGCAAAGTCAATCTGCAATAGCACAGTCTTCAGTAAAATCGCAGCTTTTCTGTTTGAATGTGGATGTTTGGGGAATAGGAAAAAGGGAAAGAAGGATACTATTGCAAAGGAGATTTCTCCTGTGATTCTCAAATTGGGCCCTTCCAGTGTTCAGGGATTTGAGAATGTGCCATATTTTCTATGATGTTACCTACAGAGCTCAATATGGACAAATGTACAACACCAGACTAATGGACGATGGAGGAAGTTGTACAACATATAGCAATTGCATGAGATGCTCAAGGTATATGCAACATTAGGTGGTGCTGCTGTGGAAAATGGGCAGAAGATGACAACTCACTAAGATTCCTTTCTCTCCTCATAAATCTGCACCTGGTTTTTGAATTAAAACTTTGAAATAAGCCAAGAAATAATACAAAGCTGAAGGGAAAAATCGCCCATAATTTCTTTGGACTCCAGATTTATATTTGTGCACTATGTTAGAGCTATTGCTTTGAGCTAGAGACAGTTCCAAGTTGCACAATACTCTGTCATGTATTGAATTTCAAGGAGGGGTCACCCTGGCTCCCTGGCTGCAATAGGGAAAGTATTGTCACTGTGGAAGTAGTGATTGTAATGTTTTGATTCTTTTTGATTTTAATTAGTTGGTTTTGTATTTTATTACTTTGTGCAGCCCTGGATCCAATTATGTTTAGAACTGAGAAACCAAAGTCAACAGTAGGTAATAATACTTTCTTGTTTGGATGGTCATTCTCTCTTCCCCCTTAAACTCATGTCATTAAGGTTAGTCCTGTGAAGACTGGTCACCTTTCTTTGTATGTGCCTTAGTAATCATACAGTCAAGATTATCTGTTGCTTTTTCATTGTAAGAATTGAGGTGGATCCTTGTATTTTCCAAGCTTTTATGCACTTAGCATAGGCTAATTTCCCTCTAATTTTTAATTTCCTCAAAATTAAATGCACTTTCTCAGTCACACATGAGAGGGAACACCATGTTACGTAGTCATGTAGTCTGGGTGAATAGAGACTGCATGATGCAAATTTGCTTTTTTCCCTTCCTTTCCTGTCTAGTTTCAGTAAATGATTCAGACCTTCAGAGAGGGTCTGAAAAAAGTTCTGTTCCAAGTAAGCCTCAATTCTGCTCTTAAAATAGAATCAGTTCAGTGACCATTGTGTAGCATGAATCCTTGAGTATGGGACCCATTCAATTAGGACATATTCATTGTCTGCTTAATATTACAAACCATTCCAGTATAGCCTTCATTATCATGCAGTGATGACTTAATACTTGAAACTATTATTTTTCCTCCATCCTAAATAGAATCAGAAATTCTCTCATATACTACTTGATATTTTCTCAAGCAAGATTGTTTCTTTTCTCTGCAGGCTGATTTTTTTCCTGAGAAAATTTTCCTTTCTAGCACTTCCATATAACTCTCCACACAAATATCTTTGTTTCAAGTCTTTGCTCTATGTTGGTATTGGTCAGTTGGCTTACTGGTGGTAGTGGCCAGGAAAATGTTAGTATCACGTAAACCGTTTTCTTTCAGCTCCTAGAGAGACACATCGTGGCCCTTCCAAACCTAGAACATCACCTACTCCACGTGTTCCTCCAACTAGAGCAAGTAAGTTTGTTATTACTTTGTCCTGTAGTGCATGTTTAATGAAATTTTATCATACTGAAAATAGTAAAAATTGATGAGTTTTTAAAATGTATACAGATATGTGACGAATAGGCACTGTTTTAGCATTGTGAAATTCTGCTCTATAACTGCCATGAAAGAAGTTAATAGGGCTAGATAGATATACCTGTCAATAACTTGAGCTAGAAAGATGATCGGGGACAGGAGCATGTCCCCTATGAGGAGAGGCTGAGAGAGCTGGGCTTGTTTAGCCTAAAGAAGAGAAGATTGAGATGGAATCTTAGCAATGCATAGAACAGCTTAAACAGTGTGCAGAGGAGGGACCAGACTCTTTTCAGTGATGGTCAGGAACAGGACAAGAGGTAACGGCCACAAACTGAAGTACAAGAAGTTCTGCCTGAATATGAGGAAAAATTTCTGTGAGGGGAACAGTGCACTAGAACAGGTTGCCCAGAGAGGTTGTGGAATCTTCTTGGCAGATATTCATAACCCACCTAGACATGATCCTATGCCACAAGCTCTAGGTGATCCTCCTAGTGCAAGGGAGGTTGAACTGGATGATCTTGGGAGTTCCCTTCCAACCTCAACCAGTCTGTGATTCTGTGAACTACAGCAATTTACAAACTTTGTTTGAAAGAGGGGTAGAGATTGAATCCAGCACTACAGTGCTGCAATTTCTTTATTTTAAGCCTGTGCACTAAAATACTACTGATCCCATTGGCATGAAATTTTTCTGATTACTTTCAAATTGAAAATATAATTTCTAAGAAGCAATTTTTTTCTTTGTAAAAATGAGTCAGGAAGATCAGAAGATCTGTGTTTAATCGTCATCCTAAACACTGTGCTGAAAGCTTTGCTTATCTTTCCAGGTCCAAAAGAGAGTCGACGAGTCTCCTCAAAGCCTAAAGCATCCCCAAGTCCAGATATATCACAGACAAGACCTGGTAAATACATTTCTATTTTGTTCTCCTTGAATAGTCTTGTTTTCCTTTGAGTTGCCTTTCCTTGGTTAATCAAGAGTAACATTCAATATTACAAACAAAGCAATTTTTTAACAAAGATTACATATATGTTTAAAGATTGAAAACATTTATGTCTTTAATGGTTGAGTTTGAGTTGTATGTGTGTGCTCTTCACATGTACATGACAGTTGTCACTAACAAATAACATGCATAGCTGTGTAAACTATATGGGAATGTTCCAACAATATTCATGGAAGAAATTGCATCTGTTTTGTGCCTATCAAAATCATCCTTGAGGATCTTCATGTGTGACTACAAACCTCTGAAACTCATACCACTCATATATCTAATCAAGTGTGCTCTGGTAATGGAATTTGATGCTTAAAATAGACTTCATAGTTCACTTGCTAGTTAAACTGCCAGTCTCTGTCATTCTTCATAGCTTGAAAGATATCAGTCAGACTCTCCTTTATGAGTATGCATTAATTGATTCCACCAATATATACTTAAAAGAGAACTTAGAGTACACATTCACATTTGGAAAGAAATTGATCCAGTAAAATGGAATTTTTATATCTTTTGATGATATTTATCACTAATTCAATGCATGTTCTTGTTTTTGTTCAGTTTTGGCACCTGTAACATTTACAGTTGAAAAACCAAAGGCAACAATAGGTAAAAGCATGACCATTATTATTTCTTTCCTTCTGCTCCTTCAACCAAAGATTATAGTTTCATCTTCTGTTTTCCATGTTATATGTTTGTGTGTGGTTTTTTTCGTTTTTTTCCTTCTTCTTCTTCTTTTTTTTTTTTAATTTACTCAGATCAGTTCTACTCTTTTCCAGGTAATGCAAGATTCTTAGCTATTTTGCTGTCTTTGCAGACAATACCTCTTTCATTCTCCCGCACCTTGTAATTTCTTTGATTCTTACAGGAGCATTCATGTGTAGATTGCAGTTACCAGCTCTGAAATAGAGATGGAAACATCTCAGCTATGACTGTCTTTCCATTTTTGTTGTCTTCAGATGAGATTTTTCTTACCTGATTACTTCTCCACATATCTTTTTTTTCATTAGTGTCCATTTATTCCTTTTAAATTTCTGTATTCTGACTTTAATTTTGCAATCACTCACATGAAAAAAAAAATAGTTTCTTCCTTGCAGGCAAGGATACAGTGCCCATCCAATAATCCTATCTGAGTTCTGAAGAGAACGAATCCCTTAAAACCGGTCTTTTCTTTCAGCTCCTAAAGACCTGCCACATACTCCCTTTAAACCTAAAGCAGCACCCATCCCGGATGCTTCATATACCAAACCTGGTAAATTATTTTGTCTTTTGTCAAGCTAAGATTGCTAATTTAGCAATTGCCTTTTAGGAAAGGTTCTCAACAGTAAAACTGTTGTTACCTCTTTACCATTCTAACGTAAGAAACCTCATCAGTGCTGCATTTAAGTAATATTTCTGATGGAAACTAGAATAGTTTAAGAGGTTTTGGTATTATATTGATATTAGAGCTGCTGCAGTACTTTGTCACTCATTTTCAGTCATATGAGATGGAGGAATATCTTCTTTGTATCATGAGGTGGTGCTAACTGGAATATATCTGACAAATCTCTGTAAGACAACAGTGATTTCACTGAGTTTTTTTGTTTGCTTTATGTAGATACTAAAAACAAAAATTAAAACCCTCTTAAACATAAATCTGCATGCACAAATTCCCGTTTTAAAACACTCCTGGTGGATATAGTGTGGTGTTGAAATATTTTGGAGGGAGGGCAGATAGAGGAGAAAGTGTCTCTTCATTTTTCTGAGGATTTATCCCTTTTTTTCCAACAGAAATCATTTCACCCTCCCATGAGCCAGTTACCACTATGATTCCTCATATTCCTGAAAGAACAAAGGCAACACTGGGTAATCATGTGTATTTCATTAACAATTACTTATTTTTTCCATTCTTATTAGACAAGACATTCCTAGAGGGAGCTTGTTAAATGATACTGAAAACTAACAAAGAGGTTTTGCTCTGCTTCTAGATATCTGGTTTTCCTTTGGACTAGATAAAGATAATAATGCATGTGTGGATTCACCCTTGAAGATTTGCTTCCTCATTTTCCAGCTATCCTATTTTTCCAGCTATCCTAGGAGACTACCCTTCCAGCTATTCTTCTCCATCTCCTAGAAGCTGATCCAATTCCTGGAGCTGTTATATATTTTTCAGTAAAAAGGAATTTATATTTAAAGAGCAAATAATGATTCCTGTGAATTATACATCTGAAATACACATACTGTTACACAAATATCTTTTGCGGCTTCATTCTTGAGAAAATGATCAGCAGAGTGTTTTGAGCTGAAATGTATTTCTCACTGGTTTCTGATCCTATTGCATAATTTTACAGGAGAAAGTCGCAAGAAAATGAAAGAATTTCAACTACAGCATAATGTATACCAAAACAGACCAGCTACGTGGCCTATCTTAAAACAATTTTCTCTCTCGACTTCTAGTCGTTTCTGTTGGGAAAAGTTGCACAAATAGCTGAAACATTACCCTCCTAATTCTTATTTCTTAACTTACACTTCTCTGGGTCAGATCTGAAATTTCACTTAAAGAATCTAAATAGTATTGGCCAGTAGGAGCCAACAGATTACTCCATCAATTTTTGTTAGTAATTGATTCTCTGTCAGAATTTCAGAGGCAAACCCTGGCCATGATGAAATGGTGTCATTAATGGAATGTTACTGACATGTTAATATCCATGCAATAACCTGTAACTATAACAAATAGCTATGCTTTTTCTCTTTCAGAAATAGAAATATAAAAGTACTTTTCATCATGTTAACAGCTTAATATATATTTCCTTATCACTTAGATCTTGATCTTGAGATCTATTTATGTAACTTTGTACACTTTCTATGCCCTGTCTGTCATATTTGGATCTAGAAGCTGCATTATTGAAATGTAGAAAATGATTCTTCATAACAAAAGTTATGAAGAATGTACAGACTGGGACAGATTGTTAGAATTTGATGATTATTTCTTTTCTTTTGAGGATCTTTTTACACTGTTGTGGATCACAGACTTGCGAATGTTCCCTGTAAATGTCAAGATACATTTTCCAGTAAATGTTACTGCACGGCAAGAATTATAACTGAAGAGTGAATATTCCAGTATTGATTAGTTTACACAAAAGAATTAGAAAGTTTATTTGTAGAACAAGCTTGATCTGAAAGGCCCACTGTAAAAAATACTGTCCTCAGATATTCACGTATGGATGATGTGCAAGATGGAGGCAATTAATATCATTGCTTTATTCTGTTTTTGAAAATATTCTTCAATACTTCATCCAAAGCTACACATTTGTATCTAATTTTTGAAAATTCTGTCCATGTCAGTGACCATTTAATTTCTTTCTCTTTCTTTGCAGAAATGCCAACTGATTAATTTTATCTTTACCCTTACATAATTTGCCTTACTGTGGATAAGGTCAAAGGTGTTCTTTGTGTACTGTGAATACAATATGACCAGTTGCTTGACTGTCTGTTTTACTTCCGAAAAACTTGGCATTTATTGTTCTGGGTGCTGGTTTGTTTTCTTTCTTTTCAGCTCCCACCGAAAAACACTTAATTCCTATCAAACCAAAAACACCTGCCAAACCAAGACTGCCACACACCAAACCTGGTAATGGAGTCATTATTTTATGTGTTTCTGTTTAATCATCCTTTTCATCAGGCCTCAGTTCTCACGTTTCCCAGGAGCATTATTCTTAGCTGATTTTGTGCCAAGTCAGATGTATCTCTCAAGTCAGTGAATCCAAAATATTTTAAAATGCTGAAGATGCTAAGAGAATGCTATGCTGAAGATAATAAGAAGGTTTTTATTAGGGCATTGGTAAAGTTTTTCCTCCTTTCCATTATGTAGATTAAACGATGAGTTAAATGTAGTAATCTGAGACATGATGATTTTGGAAGTTAGATACGCTGAGTCCCTTCTGATTACCAAATCTGAGAGGTTTCTCTGTGTGCATTGTCTTGCCAACAAAATACAACAGAGCTCACTGAAATGTGCTTTATGCCTAGCATCTAAAATAGTCCCCTATAATAAAATCAAAATAGATTTCAAATGTTAAATTCCTGTTTCAAATGTGTCTATTCCCATTTTTACCATTGTATCAAAGGAATGTAAAGAAGTTAATAGAAAGACATTAGCTATAAACCTCTGCCAACAATTTATTTTTATGTTGGTTGAGATATCTTGGAAGTTTTAGAACAGTGTAAATGCTCCTTTCTTTCCATTACAGTTTGATATTCTAAGACTCTTCACATTTTCTCCTTAACAGAGATACATCAAACAACCCCACAACCATTTATTACAAAATCTTCTACTACCACTGAGCAGACAAGGGCAACAATGGGTAAATAAGTTTCCTTAAAGTTCAGATGCCACTATTTTTCATTTTTCAATGAAAATTTCAATTTTCAATTGGAAATGAAATTTCTAGAAAACATGCTCCAGTTTGTTACTTTGTGTAACATCATTCCACTGTCCATCATTCTGCTTACATACATGCATGTCTTCTAATACAGAATACTCTCAGCTCTTGTAAAAGTAATGCAGAAATTGCATTGTAGATCCTCTCTATTCAGAAGCCTGTATTTCTCAGTTCTCCAACCATATTAAGTGATCTAATTTTTCATTATAATTCTTCAGAAGAACAAGAAGTGTAGCTACTAACTCAACTTATCCTTTGACACACTATTAGAATTTCCTGTGTTTTGGACCATTATTTTGTTTCAGGTTCCAGAAACCCATGGAATTGTTATTGTCTTTTTTTTACAGGCATTTCAGGCATGCACTTTCTGGGCTAGACATGGCATTGGATTATGATTCCTGAAGAATATGATGATAATCTTTCTCCTTTCTTTCAGCTCCTAAAGAAACACTGCTCATTCCTTCTAAACCCAAAACATCTGTCGGGCCAGAAGTACCACAGACTAAACCTGGTAATTTAAAGTTTGCAACTTAAAAGTGTTATTGTGGCACTGCCTTAGCAATATCGTCTGCTCCCATTCAGTTCCTTGGTTGTGTGCTACAAGTTTATCTAGAGAGAAATTAGTATCACTGATCAATAGACAATAATGAAGTTGAGAGGATGACAAAGAATTTTATCAATTCTCTCCAAGGAGTACAGAAGTTTAGATGAGTGGGTTTTCAAAGAGTTGCTTGTTTAATTTGTGGGTAGCAACCATTAAAAACACAAAGGGTTTGTTTAATTTTAAAGAAGCTATGTTGCTGTAGCTGGCTTCACTAAAATTTTTTTCTCCTTGGGGAACTTACTCTCTGAAATTAATGGATAGGATTTTTCTTCAGTTTCTCAAATACTCTTGAAACTCAGGTTCTGGAATCCTAGTCAAGGAAAAGTTAGACTAAGAGTACAGGTATTTCCTTCCCTTCTGTGATTCTTGCAGTAACTACAGCAGATTCTAGATAAGTACATTTACAATGAACAATGTATGAGACTTCACCTTCACCCTGTGTTGTGGTGATGTGTAAGTATTTATCAGGTAGAACAAAGCAATTATTAGGGAAGGAGTGGCAGTATGATCATAAAAAGCAGAAAAGTAGCACTGATTTTTTCCTTATCTTGAAACTGCAGACTAATTTATTTTATTTTCATACAAATACAATAGTTTGATGAGTAATTTCATCATCGCCCCACACTTTTTTCTTTCCTTAAACTTCTATCTGTTAAGCAATAACCATATTCTTTAAAGAAGTGTGCATATATTTACCATGAAAATTAGACTGAACAGTCCAGCAGCAAGATCTGTTTTCTAAAGAATTATTTTGAAAGATCCTCCATAAATAATGAAACTACATTTTAGATCTTATGAAAGACCTAAATTAACTAGAGCTATTCAGCTATTAGAGCTGAATTAGAGCTATTATCATGCCATTGCATGCCATTGCATTAGAGCAATCATGTCATTGCAGTGAGGGAAGAATGTTTTAAAGATAATGAAAATTCAACAACTTTTAGAAAATTTTGAGAACAGTGCAAATGAGGGTGCCCGGATTGGAAGAAGCAGAATGTTTTTAGTCTATGTTGCCTGGGAGGGCAGCAGAGCACTTGCACCTTGCACCTGGCAGCCCAAAAAGAGCCCCAGACTATTCAGAACATGCGTCTGTCTCATATCTGTACAAGTTGTCTTAAGAAGATAGGATTTCAGGGAATGAAGGGCACAGCTCCTTATTGAAACCCAACTTCTTTAATTTCACTTCTCACACAACAGTGTTTTATTTCTCATAGCTCCAAGGACGACACACCTGGGATCAATTAACCTTATAACGGTTCATGTTGTTGATGGGTCCAAAATGACTTTGGGTAATGAAAATATTATGTCAGCTTATTTTTCATAAAGCTTTTTTCTTCCTCTGCTTTTGCAATATGACTGTAGTTGCCTTTTAATCAACAGAACAGTTAGTCCCAATGCAGCGCATGTACATGATGTTGCTGTTTCTAATTTTCCAGCCCTTTTGTTTGCAACTCTTTCTAGAAACAAGTGTTTCATGCACAGGGCTGAGTAGTCATCTAAAAAAGAAGCAGTAGCTGATCATCTTTTCTGTTGTCTGGCTAATGGTGTATGTCTGCTCAGGCTTGGGAAATCTCGTCTCTCCTCTGTATCACGGATTTCTGCCAGGTTTCTAGCACTGGCCCTTTTGTATATTGTCTGCATATAAACAATTTGAATTTTCTGTCTACCTAAGGTCTGATATTTAAAAAGTAATTCTCTGCCTTTGATAAGCAGTAATATCTTCACTTTCAGTGCCCAATGAAACATACCAGCTTCCACCGAGGCCAAAAATTCCTCTTGCAACTGAGATTCCCCAGTCAAAACCAGGTAATTGGTACCATTTTCTTAATATTTTGCATTGACAGTCTGCAGCTTTGAAGTAGAATCAGTACAATTTATGGTTTAATGGTCTATTCATGAAGACTATAAAACAATTTGAAAAATGTAACATCAAAATTCATTTTCCCCTCTTGGATTGTTTCTACATGTTCCATTGCGCTGAAAACCAAAGGCCACTCAGCATAGCCTCACAAACGATACAAAGCTTTAAAACAAGATTGCTGCTGTGTGTTTGGGTTCTCAGGTGCTTAGTGTTACAAGCATAAATGTAACTGCCTTCTACCTTTTTCCTTCAAATACTTAATCTAAATCTGTAAATCATATTTCAGATATAAATGTCGAAGATAGGTAGCATATTTTTCCGCACCTAAATGTCTTCTCTGACATTTCAAGCAGGTTCCTTATGATAGATTATATAATATGGCTATAATGGATATTGGTTTCAAATAAGAAACAAATACTTTTATTTATGGAAAGAAGTGCTGAGTCAGAAGCCCATATTTTGCCTTGAGATGGTAGTGACTGCTTCTTCATATTTTCAAATTTCAATGTGATTCACACAGGTACTACCACACGTAAAATATCAAAATCATTTGGCAAGTCAAAGGCAACACTAGGTAAAAGCTGAAGGCTTCTAGTTTTAATCTTGATGCTGAATCTACATTTTAGCAGCTTGTAGTGTGACTGCATTGAATGATTCAAATACTTTTTTCAGCAATATTTTAATGTTTCATGTTTTTATCTGACTATTTAATTTTTCGGGGTTACGTTTGGTGTTTTATTTTGAGGTTTTTTGTTTGTTTGTTTGTTTTTGCAGACCCTAATTAAATGTCTTAAGGCCATGGATACCTTGCAGAGCTAACTCTGTATCCATATACAGTTGGGTAACTGGCTGTAAATATTTTTTACCTTTTCTTAAACCTAAACATGAATGTAACTGGTCAGACTGCATGATGATTGGAGTCATCTGACCACTAAAGAAACTAGCATTTTCAGCGTGCATTTTGGATTAGAACTCATAGAATTCTCATGTGTCCATTTTGCTGTTTCGCCTTGGTGCATGGACCTTTTTTGTGGCAAATTACACTGCATTGCTGATGTTCCTTTTATGCATAGTATTTAAACTAAAGTTTATTTCTTTCAGCACCACATAAAACACGTCTCACTTCTGCAAGACCAAAGCCATCTGATAAATCACAGACTAGACCTGGTAATAATTGATTATTCAGACTGGGTTGGGGAGAGGTGAATTTAATTTTCTATTTATTTCAGTAAAATTTAGGTATTGCTGGAAAATAAGGTATTTTTCTATTTTATTTTATTTTTTTCAATTATTCAGGTGGAACTTCCTCATTTTCAGTTTGTGCCCCTTGCCTCCTGTCCTATCACTGGTCACTTCCCGCCAACGAAAATAATAGTCTGGCCCCATTCTGTTGACACTCTCCCTTAATATATTTTTGTACACAATGATAAGATCCCCTCTTAGCTTCCTCTTCTCCAGGCTGAACAAGCCCAACTCTCTCAGCCTTTGCTCATATGAGAGATGTTCTGGTTCCCTAATCATCTTCGTAGCCCTACACTGGATTCTCTCCTGTAACTCCACATCCCACGACACAGTACTCCAGGTGCGGCCTCACCAGAGCTGACAGAGGGGCAGGATCCTCTCCCTCGACCTGCTGGCAACACTCCTCCTGATGTAGGCCAGGATTCCAATGACCTTCTTGGCCACAGGGGCAAATTGTTTCCTCATGGTCAACTTGTCGTTCACCAGGATGCCCAAAAGTCCTTCCATGCAGAGCTGTTTTTCAGCAGGTCTAACCCCATTGATCAGCCTACAGATAAAACCTATCCAAACTAGGAAAAAAATGTAAATATGTCACCAGAATAGTTATTTCTTTTCTAATACACAGCTGTTAGTAGTGCATATATAGATTATTTATTTGTTTATTCATTTATTTCCTTGCAGCTCTTAGCAGAACCACACTAGCACCCCCTAGAACAAGAACTCCTGGACTGCCAAAATGGATTTTCCCAGCAACAGGTAGAGGTGAGATTTTTTTTAACTTATCACTGAAAAGCAGGAACACTTCCTCAAATCACCTTAAGCTCTTCAAAATATTTCATTGTATTTCACCATAGAAGTTACTTGTTCAATGTAATGTATGTAATCAATGTTGTTAGTCATGCTATATAGTTCTTCAGTGCATGTCCACAGGGAGTGCTCTGAAAAACAAACATCATACTCTTCTATGTATTTTTTTTTTGTCACTAAAAAAGGGAATGCTTTTTAAAGAATCGCCCCTATGTATGCTGTGATACCCTTCAGGCCATAATACTCTGTGTATTTATTCAATGTTTTTCTGACTGCTGAGAGTCTAAGAGGATTGATGATAGTGTTGTTGCAATTTGTGTATGAATGCAGAAAACATCAATCAGTTTTAGAGAGTTAACCCTATTCTTAAAACCGTATAGATCTGATACGTATAGATCTATACAGCATACAATTGTATATTGTATAGAATAGTAAAATGAATTCATTGGGATATATGGCAGAGAAAGGCTTCGCGACATTAATTTTGATTAACACCATGATGTTTCTTTGATTGTGATTGCTTCTGAAACAGAATGTGAACAGAATCTACACTATAAAGCTAACTAGACCACACTAACTTCATCACATTTGAATTGATTTTTAGATGATTTTATCTAATATCTCCATTTAATATGAATCAATATTGACAGAAACAAACTGTATATATAAATGAATTGTTAGGTGAATAAACAGCATAGATTTTCCCACCCCTATTACCAGCACTTTGTTTTGGGTGTATGGGTAAATCATTTCAATCTCAAACACTCCCAACTGAGCATCTATTTGAAAAGCCACTTCAGTGTTTGTTGTTGAAAAATGCTGATACCGGCACTCAGTTGCTGTGAACTTGCAGATTATTGCAACCACAGCTCACTGATGGTTTTCAGATGGTAAGCATAATATACTGAGGAAAAAAAAATGTATATAGTTCCAATTGTTGTTTAAATCCAAGTCAGAAGGCTTGGTGAGAAAGCCTTGAAGTTCAGGTGCCTTGCTAGTTGTGCAGGTCCTGAATTCATATGGTACCTACTCATAGGGAAACTGTCTGATGCTTGGATGCTTTCTCCA
>JAVCKT010022500.1:5493-28563 GCA_032273925.1 Rhynchotus rufescens
GATGCTACAACTGGAGTAGAATGCAATCCCGGTGGGGAAGAACCCTGATTTCTGAAGGCAACAGAAAATATAAAGTTGTGCCAGAGCAAAACAACATATTCCCTGTGAAAGAGGTTATAAATGAGGTGGAAGCGCCTTATTATGCTAACTCAACAGTCACCAAATCCACCTGATGGGTGGAAAGCTCCTGGTTTTACGCTCTGAGGGCCCATTATCTAATTGCCATAGAAATCCAGCATCTCGTATAATCATTTAACCCTTAGGAAGCTCTGCCATCCGGGTCATTTCCTTGGGTGGGATACAGGCACCAAGCTTGTAGGGGGTATCTCCCTTATTCTGCTTGCACATATACATATGTGCATATATGTGTGTGGACCCTGGGTTGAAAAGCACTCGCTGCTATAGCAGAAGGGCTTCTGTGCAGCTGCTCCATCCTGCTGCAATAAATTTCTTTGCTTGCACTGAATCAAATATAGTTCATTTTAAGAAGTCTTTTTTTCTTCTTTTTTTTCTTTTTTTTTTTTTTTCATTTCAGGAAAATGAATGTTAGCGCCAGATAAGAAACTATAGTCTGCTTTCAAGAAGGTTACAAGAAAACTGCATCTTGCATTACTAATCCTTTATCTTTCATGTTAACAAAAAAGATTACTGACATATTTTTGAATGAAAGAAAATAAAATAGCAAATGCATCTAAAGAACTGTGTAACTTTCATGCAACACACAAATCGGTTGTTAAACGTGGCGGAAAGGAAAAAAAAAAGGAGAGGAATGAAGGGAAAATTCCTAATACATTTCCCTTTGTAAAGTGAGTGATCCAACTTTCTGTAATAAGAGAAACTACTGGTGGACTAGGAGATGCTCTTGGCGTAAAGCAAGAACATTATGTTTAGCTGGAGGCTGGATTTTGGGGGCAGAGGAGAAAGGAGACCTTGGCCAGCTGTCTGCCTGGGGGCTCTACACCATGCTCCTGTCTACCCACATGCTTGGGAATTGCTTTTCCCAGCTTCTTTGGGACACCGGGAAGCCTTTGTGTCATGCTTCTGGATACGGAAAACCTGAGAGGAGATCCCAAAATGAAAGTTGCTCTGGAGATGTGGACCTTAGGACTTGTCTCCTGCAGTCCCTCAATCCCAGAGCTGTCTAGGACAAGGGATTTCGGGCATCCTCTCCAAGCATCCCTGTAAACTGCAGCCCTGATCCATGTCTCTGTTCTGCCATGAGATGCCCTGCCTGGCACATGGTAAATCATTAGGAACCCCCTAAGTGAATTCCATGACCATGCCGCTCTAAACCCGGTCTGATTAAGAATTAGTTCATTTCGCTCAGCCCAGGATATTCCTTGTTATGGATTTTGCCCATGCTCCCAGATAGGCGATGGCAGGCGCCTCTCTCGTGGTGTCCTTTGGAGGCATCCCTGTTCGTTAATAAGTCACCCGCAGAACTGCCCCATCAGAAAGGATCCATCTGCTGCTCGCTTGAGCTCCAATGAGTCGTAATAACCCCAGTGTCATTGCTAATGTTAGCGAGCAAATGTGCTCCACCTGGAGAACAGACTGGAGAAGAGCCGAGAGGGAGCATGTGTCCTGCTTGCTCGCATCCCCACTGCCAACTTCAGCTCCAGGAAATGCATCACAAGCAGTGGCTCCGCACAGTGTACTTCTTCCTCGGGTAGCAAGGAGCACACCTTTCTTAGGGACAAGGCAAGCAGAGATAAGGAGCATCTGAGGCTCAGCACTCACAGGAAGCATCTCCAGCCAGCACCGTCTCCCAGAAAAGGCCAGTTCCACTGTCCCAAAAAAGCCCTCCTTTCCCCCAAGGCTTTTGCCTAGCTTCATGTGTTGCTCTCCTTGCACATCACTCTCTTAGGCAGCAGTCCGCTCGCACATGGCTCACCAAGGCTTGGCTCTTCCATTTGCTGCTATTGCCCTCTACTGGGGACTCCCAAAGGGAAGGTTGGTCCCCCAGCCCCGCTTCCAGGGAGCTCCTGGGTGGGCTACCAGCCTCCTCTCTGGCCTCCAAAAATGCCAAAGCATTTGGCATGGGGACAAACCCCACGGATGGGATGGAGGGGGCAGCACGTGCCCCAGTCTCACATGCTTGGGGCTCACCCTCCTCACGCTCCATCTTGTCAATATCTTTTTATATTTTATTGGTGAAAAAGGGGGAGGAGGGAAGGGAAGGGACTGGAGAGCAGTTTCCCTCGAGACTGGGGAGTTCAGCAGTGGAGATAAGTTGCCTCGCTGGTCACAAATCACCACAAATTGTCACAAATTGTCTCTTTCTCTGGTGCAGCTCTGGGGGGCTAAGTCAGTGAACGATGGGGGTTTCGGAGGCCATGGCACCACTCTGGTGGAGGGACAGCTCCTACACACTCATGCCAGCCAAAGAAGAGCCATTCGGTGCCATTGGTGAAGGAGACACGGGACAGGAGTTCCCCCGGCTCCAAGGTAAGCTAGGGAGAGGAGGAAAGGGGAGCCAACAGCATGACATCTTACATCATCACCCTTCTGCCCACGTGTGGGGCATCTGGGGACGGGCAGCCTCAAGGAATGAGCCTGTTTCTGAGATGTCAGTCCTCAGAGGGTGGTTAGACTCAGCCAGTGGTGCCACACACCTCAAAAAAGCCATTGGTGCCAGACAGCTGGCCCAAATGACCACTGGTGCATCCCAGGACCATCTCATCCCACTCACAAGGAGGTGCATACCCCAGAGCTCCTCACATACTCAATGGATTACCGATGAGGGAGAAGACGGCTGCCTTATACCAATTAATTCCCCAAGTGTAATTAACATCTGGGGCAGCTCCGTAGGCTCCCCAGCTGCTAACAAAGCATGGCACCATTTTAATTCCTGTGATGCCCCACCATCTTCTCATTAAATCTGGAAGTGGGCTCCATCACATTTTCCCTTAAAGGGGAAGAAAAATAAAGGGAAGAGAGAAATAGAGCAGGATTTGACTCAATGAAATAAGAGAGATTAGAATTTGAGGATAAAGAAAGTAGGAGGGGGAGGCTGTAGCAATATGTGCAGGTGCTCACTTGCATGTGCAGGCAGCCGGATAGTCCCTTTCGCAATGACCTCCTTCTGCCCCATCCATCAGCCTCAGGTTGGCTTATTCTAACGAGCAGCTTCTTTTCTGGTGTATAACAGGCCCCTCAGACCCAATCTGCATGCCAATTACCACAGCAGCCCTCCTGATACCAAGCCATGGAAATTAGCTGTCAAGCCCCAGCATCAGCCACCGGGCTGCGCAGCCCACGCTGCGGCTCATAACCGGCCACGCTCAGTTCCGTGTGCCACCACAGCAAAGGGAGCCCCCGATGGGAAAAACAAAAAAAAAAGAAAAAGAAAAAAAAAGGAATCTAGGCTAATAATAGTAATAATAAAAATAAAACGGCATGTTTTGTTGTTAGGTGCAGTGGTCACCAACATTTGGGGGTGCAGTGCAAAATTCACCAGAGGGCACAAACAGTTTGGAGAAAGGAGAAAATAAAAAAATAAAATAAAAAGTGTTGTAATAACTGCATATTAGCGAGGGGCAGATCAAGCAATGGAAGGACACGCAGAGGAGGAAATACTGCCATAAGGGCACAACAAAGAGAACAGCAGGAATGAGACTCCGACTTTGCCCCATCCTTCGTGGATGTACTAGGCCCCACTACCTAAAAAAGACATTCCTTTAAATAAGGGATTAAAAAAAAAAAGGAAAAAGGGGGTTTGCCGTGAGCTCACTGCAAAAAAGCATGACCAGGTCATGCTCAGGGGCAGTGTTTTGCCTCCCAAAGTAGCATGTGGCTCTTGAGGAGCTTGGAGAGGAATCAAGCAGAAGAGGGGACTTTCAAAGGGGTGTCAGCACAGTCCGTTGGTCACATATTCCTGGAGCCTGTGGTTTTGGATGCAGCTAAGGGGTCCTGGCAGCACTGAAGAAAGAAGGCTCCCTCCAAGCTCCCGCTTTGAGCATGAGGATGGTCCCATATCACCCAATGCCTCCTCAGCATTCCGGGGCGCTGGAGCTGCCCATCCTCAGCCCCACGTGCTGCCGCAGGCTCCGCTGCGCTTTGACAAGCGTCACTTAACCTGCCTTCCCGCTCCCTAATTACCTCATACATCACACGGGAGGGGGCTGCAGAGCCCGGCCGCAAGGGCTCTGCTTCTGCATCCAATATCATTATCCCCAAGTCCCCCCGGGGCCCTGCGCTTGATATGCAAAGAGGCTGCTGGTCCCCGGGGTGCCCGGCGGGGAGACGGATACGGCCGCGCGCGCAGGCCCAGCCTGACATCTAGCGGCGCTGGACAAAATGGGCCTGGCGCTTGGATCGGTTGCAGTGGTTGCCCCGTCAGGGCCTACCAGAGCCTGGGAATAAGGAGAGGTCCAAGGAAGCGATTCCATAGCTTTATTGAGCGCCGGGTGGCCCTGGCCCTGCTCCCACGGGCCTTCACTCGGCAATGTTGCGGAAGGACTGGACGGCAGCAGTGCCGGCGCCCCAGTCAACCGGCTTGCGGTACTCGCCCTTGGGCAGCAGGTACTGGCGGCCCCGGTAGTTGGGGTGCTCGTAAAAGACCCAGACACCCTCGAGCACCCTGCAGGCGTGGATCTCACGCAGGCGCCACTCCTCCATGACCGAGGGGCAGTCCTCAGTGGCTTCGAACATCTGCCCGCCGAAGTCACCCTTCTCGAAGACCTGAATGTGGCCCCGGCCTCCACCTGGCTGAAAACAGGGGAACAGAGTCACAGATGCGCCATGGGGGAGCAGCCCCCCATGGGCAACGCTTACGCACATGGCGCTTCACCCAAGGGAGGATAAAAGCAACCCACACTGGGAGACCTGCCAGCACCAGGATCCCCACGCCGGCTGTTGGCCCTCGGCAGGGGGAAGGCAGGACTGACCCTCTGCATACCCAGTTCTGTCCCAAGTGTGGCCCAAGGAGGGCCTCAACCCTGGTCGCTCCAGGCCTGCTTTGGGAGCAACTCTCCTCATGTTGATGCTGTTTCTGCCAGAGTCAGAACAGAGCCATGACTTGCTAGAGGCACATGAAGTGCCTGTCTCGGCAGGGATTAAAACCTGGACTTGGCTAGGCCAAGTGACTCCAGTCCTACAAAGCACCTCCATTCCCTGAGGAAGCCTGAACTGGAGGGGGTGACTTCTGTTTCCCAGGGGAAAAGTAGCCAAAACATTCTGCTCTAGCAGAAAGCTCAGCAATGGAGATGGGGAGAGAGGGGAGAGCTTCTCCTTGGAGATCTTTGCGGAAACTGAGGAAGCTGCCCCTTCTCTCTGCCAAGAGCAGTGGGGCCTACAGCACCAGCAGCGCCCTCAGTAATGCCAGAGGTTCATAGAGTCACTTGCCTGGGCAATCAAGCTTCTGGGGAAACCTGGGGGTGAAACCACTCTGCTGGAAGCTGCTTCTCCCCATGGTGAACAAGAGTGGAAACACCTCAACTTCCCCAGAGCAGAGCTCCCATAGGATCTTACAGGTCCCCAGGAAGAAGGGTGCCACTTGCAAGCGTGCTGAATAGACATGATAGACACATAAATTAAGCTGCCCCTTGAGAACCATCCGCACTTACTATCTGGATGGTTTTGCATGAGCCCAGACGGTCGTTAAGGCCCATCCAGTAGTGGTAGTCAGGATATTCCCCGTGGGTCAGAACGTACATGTTCCCAGCAAAGTTGGGCCTCTCGTAAGCTACCCAGGTTCCCCCTTCCACCCGGATGGAGTTACAGCGGTTCAGGTAGGTGTGAAAATCAGGGCAGTCACTGTCACATTCATAATAACGGCCTAGGAAGTTCCTGTCTTCATAGAAGGTGACCTGCAACACAAGCAGAGGAGGGAAAGCAGGGAGGCTCCTCATCCCACTGTACAGAGAGAGGAGAGGACACCACACAGAGAAGGACCTCTGCCCAAAGCATCAGGCTTCTTTGCTGATGTTTCCATATCTCTCAGACTGCCCAGCAGACTACAGGATTAGTCCTTGCAGAGAGAACAGCTGGAACAGACGAGAAATATTGAAAACGGAGCCCTCAGGAGACATCAGGAAGTCCTGAAGCGCCACAGCAGAACAGGACTAGCTGCATCCAAACTAACCCAGACTGAAGATCCATCAGCCTGGCCCCTACATTCCACATTGCCATCAATTCCTCACCATTCTCACTTGCCTTCCAAATCCAAAACTCCCTTGGTAAAGTCCTTTTATGCACTTGCTGTGAAGGTTGTCTGTTTTATTTCCTTTCTATACTCTCTACATCAATAGCTGCTGAGGCAGAGCTAAGGAAATCCTAAGTGGTTAACACAAATGGTTAATACTTGCTATAACTGTTCCTTTTTCACAGATCAAGTATTTGCAGATAGATCTTGACTGATACGGGGTGGTGAGGTCTCTTTTCATGGGTCATGCTTTCTAGCCCTGCAATTGCTCTCCTTGTCCGCCACTTTATCAACCCATAGCTTTGCTTTCTCTAAAGGCCATGCCAAAAAGCAAAAAACATGCTCCACCTAAGCCTTTAAAGTGCCAAGAAAAGCAAAAGGAGCATTACACTCTTCCGGATGGCACAGTTCTTTGTATATCCAAGGACGACATCTGCAATTGGCTTGTTGTGTTCCGGCGCTTCATTGTTGTTGCTGCAAGTTTGGGTTACAGTTGACAAATTGCTAAACCATCACCACACTTCTTGCTAAAGAGGTGCCAGCAGCCAGACACCTGATTAAAATGGGCTTCATTTAGGACCTTGTTTTTCCTGCCTGTTTCAAAGAGATCTTGAGACTTGGTGAGCAAATACATGCCCGTTGCCCAAATAACCCAGCCAGATGCAGCAAAGTGATGTGCTTTTCCTTAATGCCATCCTTGGAGATCCTTTACTGGGTACTGCCAAGTCTCATACCCAGGCCAGTTGCTTGTACAATACCATTTGTAGACTCTTCCAAGCATTAATTACTCATCAAGAGTTGTTCTTTGGAATAAGGATGTCTGACTACATCCCTCACTCGTCTGCCACACTGCAAAGTCAAGCAATGGCAAAAGTATTACCAATATGCAGGACAACCTGCTCACTACTTTTCCTTCCACATAGCTTCACCAAAGCCAACGGGGCACTGTGTCCCCACCACCCTGAGCAGACATCTGAGAAGCTGGACTAACCATGCCAGAGAATTTGTCCTTGAGTTTGTGTTCCTTACTTTCCAGCGACTGATTTCTCATTATGAAGGAGCGTGAACGTACAAAGCAACTTGTCCTCTTGCCTCTCTCTCCTGAGCAAGCTATGCCCGTGTTCAGTGCAATGGAGGCTGGGTAGATCGTTACCATCTTTCCTGCAAATTAATAAAGGTGGTAAAAGGCCAAGGAAATCACAGCAAGCAAGCAAGCAACACCCTCTGCAGAGCTGTATACAAGGATGTTGTATACAGCTCAGTTGTCATCCTCCACAGATGCATCATCAACTATGCTTCATTGCTTAAGCTGACTTCAATTTAGTCAACTGAAAGATTCGTTTGATGCACGTTCCCACACTGGCTAACACAACTGAACTTGAGTTTGGCAAAGCCATCTGTGTTTCCTGGAGGATAATTTCCCTAAAAGGATGCACAGACAAAGATATCCAAGAACACATTAAAGGCCTGGCCAAAGAACATCAAACAACTAAAAATCATAGTTCGTTGTCTTAGAGCATTTAGCAGACAACTTAAGGAGATGGCTTCTGCCCTCCTATTCTCCACCATAGTTTGTTGCACACACCTCCCTTCACTCCATTTCAGGTAGCAGAGCTGTTCAGACTCAGTGCTCCTCAGCTTTACTCCAATGGCACAGGCACAAGCAGAGCGGGCAGATGTTTTTCACCTGCAGGAAGATGACAGGTGAATTACAGATTTCATTTCCAGATTCGTGGGTTCCTTTCAGCCAAATCTTGCTCAGACACAAATCGCCTTCCCTCAGCAAAGCCATCAAGCTGCTCCACTTACAGCATCATCCCGTTAACCACTCACTGCCCAAACTCTGATCGAGGACTTAACAGGTAGAGAACAGATCTTCCTTACACAACTGCAATACTCTTGCTAACTTGGACACCTCTTACCAGTCATCATCTTTCTTCCCAACATCACTTGTGTCACACATTAACTTGTAAGTGGGAACAGCACGGTGTGGCAGTGCCCTCTGCTTACTAAGGAAACAGTACAGGTGGGCAGTGACTCCTTTTTAAGGTATATCACTTGCTTAGGTAGAAAGAAATAGCATGTTCAAATCTTCATCCTTTTGTTTTTCCTTTGAAAACTGTCAAGCAAGAGCATGGCACAAGGGACCACTGAGATTTGCATTCTCATTGACCTAAGGCATCTTGAATGTTTGGTGGCTGTAGCCTGGTCACACAGCACATACAATTTTCATCAGGAAAGAGAAGCAGTAGGTGAAGTATCTTCAAGTAGATAGGGGAACTGAACGTGGACTGGTTACATTCCCAAACTCTTCTTTAATGCAACACGTGGCTCTGCTCACTTTGGGTCTAACAACTGCTGTATTGGAAGGAAGTTATACACCACACTCGGTTTCTAAAGACATCTCCAAAATGACAGGCCATCCTGAACCAAAATCCCAGGTAAAATATGCAATAAAGCAGAGACTGAACCCAAATCCTTCATAACACGAGCCCTGCCTTCAGGGCTGCTCTGCCTCTGAGCTTTCTGCTCCCTTGGCTCTCTCCTCTCCACAGGTTAAGGGAAATGTAATGCAAGGAAACTAATGCAATGGAAAACCATTCACTTCTCGCTAACACCTGCCTGCCACAGAAGGCACAGCGCGGCCTTTGCTCCACAACAGGTTGGTGGCAGCTGCTGCTGCTGCTGCTGGAACTCAGCTCCCCGCTGCAGAGCCTTCCACAAGATTGCTTCCTGCAACTGGTGCTCATCACACTCACTGCTGAAAAATAATCGGTATTCCCAACTCCTCCTACACCCCCTGCATTTGGAAGCAGAAGTTGTAGTTGTGCCCCTTCGCTGAAAGGCTATCCTTCACAGACTGCAAATACACTTACCTTGGGCCCAGCTCTGAACATTTTCCGTTCAAGCCCAACTCCACACTGCTAGAGGAATGTCAGAAGCTGTTATAAACAGTCAGGAAGCGCAGCACGCTTTTTATAATGGGCTCATTTTAAACCAGACAGCCGCTTTGTCATGAGAATAGGATCCAAAAATTGAGTCAGTGATTCTGAGGCTATAGCCAGTTTCTAGAAAAACAAACAGGATTATGGAATAAAGGAAGGCTCTGCCATCCTCTCTTTGTTGCCGTTTGCTGAGTCAGGACACCAAAACTCTGCCAAACACACTCAAAACACCCAGTCCCCTGCCAAGTCCTGGGGGTCGGAGGGTGGCATTTTGGCTGCTTTCTTCCTTGTAAGCACAATAAGCAAGAAGGCACCCTAGTCAGCTCTAAAACGGCCCGTCCCTGTTTGTTTTAGGGCTCAGTATTAACAGAGAGCATTCCCAAGCAATGAAGGATGTAGCTAGGAAACAGGAAATGCATACTTGGATCTGAAGGCTTTGCAAAGCACAAACTCCGCTTCAAGAGCTCATAAAAACAGCTGTGCAGTAAAGAGGCTGCATATTTGCACAGCACATCCTCAGCTGGGCAACATCGCTCCTGGCAGTGGCTGACAAGAGGGGGAAAAAAAAGCATTCCTGGCTCGCAAGGGGATGATTTCAGGCATGAAATAATGAAGAACGTGCCCAAACTTTTGGTAAAATTAGCCAGTGTCATTAATGTAACTCAGAACTCTTGCAGCACTGCCTACTGCTTAAAAGGGTTCCTTTTCCAATCCACCCTGCGGCCCACTGGGCAAGGAGAGGCAGGAATGATGCCTTTTGTAGGTCCATGGCCCCCAGGGCCTGGGCGCTGTGAAAAAACACTATTCACTGTGCCAAACAAAGGCTTAGGGAAACAAAGGCAAGTGAATCTTAAAAACCTGTCAGAACAGGCAAACTCAACCACAAATCTATGTACACTGCCATCTATGTACACAAGGCTACTGACTGCAGCTTCCTGCAGCGCTTAGATACAACCAGAGATGGAAAGCAGCTCAAAAGCATCTAGTTTCCTTCCACTTCCAGGTGTTTTGAACATCTAGTGCTGTTGCTCAGAGCTCTTTTTCCTTACAGCAAGTTCTTTAGGACATCTCCAAGCTCCGATGCGGTCACTTTGCATGTCACTCCTTTAGAAGCTGGTTCAACATATCAAGACCAGCCTCTTGATTCCTAACCTAAAACCACAGCAGTGGATCAGCCCTGGAAAAATTCCAATTTCTTCTAAGTGTTTGAGACAGTTTCCAAGCTCAAAGGATGTATTATCAGATGAATTTAGTAGAATTGTTATATTTGCTAAAAAGCAATAAAGCTCTGCATTTCATTAACGAGAACTAGGTGGTCTGGACAGCACTACCAGCTACAAGTGAAAGACCACACCTATGCGGTGGGGGGAAAAAAACATCAGTACATCTCCATCATGTAGAATCACCACAAAAAGCAAGCAAACATCAAGCAGCACCTGCGGCTACAGCTGGGCAACTACTGCCTCGTGTCCTACACGGACACCCATGCTAGCAGAGTGACAAATTATAAATACTTCAATATAAAATTTGTCTAGTCTTGCCTTAGGGCTTTAGGATCAAGTTATACAATTTCATGTAAGTATAAAAAAGTCAGATGGAATTACAACTAAAACATTTGTCCTAGAGAGTGAAACGTGAATGCAGTATCTAATTTTATATCCATATATATACATACATGTTAAATATATACTACTTCTGTGTATATATACACTTACAAAGTACATACTTTTATACAATTTGTACACCCAAGTACTGAATCCCACTATTCTCCTCAACTGAGATAGCTCTTCACAAGTCACATGCTGGTGCTGTCCTTGGTTATCCACACAGGGCCGCTGCTTTTCTGGCCTTCTAAATTAGGTTCTAAATTAGGTCAGCAGCTAGTAGCACAAAATGAGAACGGGATTCCCACTCTTTACGAAGAATATATTTTTTTTTAAGACAGAAAGTATTGTTTATATCAAAGTGCTGTATTATGGCACCCTTTGAAGTCCTCAGCTCCACAGCTCTTCAGGCTTTAGCACCTTTCTCTCAGCCCAGAGGCTCCCATTTTATTACGGCAGTAAAGATACTGGGACCTGTTAACAAGTCAAGTTAAAATCTTTTCCCCAGAACATACGCCAGACTTATGTGACAATTTTTTATTGACATTTGTCAAAACAAACCAAACTTTATAAGAAAGGTAATGTCACAAAAATCTAAGTGCCATTTGCATATTAAAAAAGAAAATCTATTGAATTTCATTCATAAAAAATAAAATCAAACATCTGTTTTTCACATATATAAAAACAAGGCAACTGTCTTGTACCATGGAGCTGCAGGTGACAGCCAGCCAGGACTTTATATCCAGCTTCACACCTGGATAGCTGCACACCAAGGACACAGCCCACAATTGCCTCCCAACTGCAGCATCTGCAGCAAGGGGCAGGCAAACGTGTTCAGCACCCTCTAGTAACACGCACTTCCCTGGTTGTCAATGGAATAGCTATAGCACGTTCCTGAGAAAGCCAAAAGGATTAAAAACCCTAAAGTGACCAAAGAGTCCAACCCGTGCTGAGGCTGGGTATCAAATCCACATCAAGGATATCCAGCTAGGATGGCTGCAAAGCATTTATGAGAACTGTTTTCGGGATATCTCCATCTCTTCCCAGAACTCTGTAACAAAGCAAAGCAAGTTTTATTTTTATTTGCACCAACAAAGCCATTACTAGCTAAGACTATAATTCAAAGACTGCAATTTTAAGACTAGAGATCTAAGATTAAAGAATAACTAGTTTTCTAATAGCTTGAAATACGTGGCAGAGCAGTATAAAAAGGACCTAGCCCCGATTCCTAAACGACTTCCTCTTTGGAAGAGAGAGAAAGGCTACATATTAAGAATTATGTGAGTCTACTTTAATTCTCTTCTGGAACAGAAAGAGACAGGTAAGTACTGACATTAATAGGCACTTTCTTCAAAAGCACAGCTGATCAAGCAAGATTTGCCATCAGCTTGCATACAATATGTCTGCAGTCATATACATACGTTCCTAAGAAATCAAACTGCACATATACAGAGGAGATGGAAGCTGGAGCTCACAGAGAATGGATTTTTAAATGGTTTGGACTGCAATTTGAACAAGCCCCTTACTCACCCTTCCTTTCCTTTTGTAGTCCAGCAACGCGACGCTATCCTGCCGCCTGCTCAGAGCCTACTGCAGGGGGGACAAGGCTATCCAGCTGCTGACGATTCCCTGTTTGCACCAGCCATTCGTAAAATTTGTTTTCCACCAGCACTTGGAATTTCTTCCTCTGCTGTCTGAAACCCAGAAGAGTATCAGCAGTGCAACACACAAAGGTGGCGTTTATTCAAAGACTGTTACGTTTCTAAATCTCTCTTTGGTCACAAGACCATAGATCAGCTAAATAGTTGGGCACCTCAAACAGAATCTCATGATTGATAATTAGTACTTCTTTTGTAAGGCTTCTTAAATATCCTTTCCATGACGGAGGGGGATAAGGGAACAGCTGCTCCATACATCTATTGCTTTCAGTGAGGCACGGCCTCCCTTTATAAAAGCTACATTCATTTCCCTATAGCATATTGCACATCCATGTGGCCAGTGATTATGTTTTGATTGTCCTTTGCCCATGAGCACAGCACAGATCGCAGTTTAGCGAGTCTGTATCCACTCAGACACCCCCCAGATTCCTCCGTAAAGGAATCTTCCCTCTGGGAAAGAAGAAAAGCAGTGCTAGCCCTCAAGTACCAGTGCAGTTTAAGGAAGAGATTACAAACTACAGTTAAATGGTTATTTTCTTCTCAAGTTCTTCTGGACCGTTTTGGTAAAGAACATTTGCTCTGGTTTATCATGACGATTTGCTCTCGTACTATCACTTCCTTTTGAGCCATTCTCTGACACATCCCCAGAAAGAAGGGTTCTAGGATAGGAACTACCCTAAATTCCTCCCTGGTGAATGCAAACACAAAGACAGCCACTTGTTTCTTCTCCTCTAGTTTTATCTTTTCCAAGGGCTTATTATACGCTTTGATCTTCCACTGACCCTGAAAGACTTTGTCTGATGGGTTTGGAAAAAGAATAAACAGGATTTTATGCTTTTGTAAGTTGTTCCTCTAGCTCTCTTACTCGTCCTGCCTTACAGTACATTTTACATTTAGCCTGGCAGGGTTTACATTATTCCCCCCCGTGCTTTCCCCAACACAGATAACTTCAACTTTTTGAAAGATGTCTGCTTATGTCTAAGTCTCTTTCAACCTCACTAGTCAAGCATGGCAATCTTTTCTTCTAGGAGTCTTCCCAAAGCACTTGTTCTTTTTAAACAGATGGTATTGTGTCTTCCTACTTGTCTCTGTAGCAGCCTGCAGGGGAGGCTAAAATAATTATTTCACTGTTTGTTGGCCAATTTCTTTTCAAAAAGCTTCTAGAATTTATGTAGTTCTCCTTTTATGAAATAAGTCACTGCAGCATTGAGCTCTCAGCTCTTGCGATTGCGAAGAGGATGTTAAATCTAAGCATATCACCTCTACTACTAAACATTAAGTTTCTGCCCGGAGAAAACTCTGAGGTGAGAAGCAGTAGCCCTGGCATGGAAGACAACAGCTGGAGAAGCAAAAAGCGCCTTAAATGAGGATAATGAGGAACAGGGCAGATGATTCGAGTATAAGGGCTGAATTTCCAGCTTTCCTCTGTTGCCCTTAGGGACTGGAAGGTTTTTACACTTTGATCATCACTGCTGGATCACTATGCTGAGCCACCCTCCATCCTGATGACAATCCTGCCCCAAAACTCTTTCTCGCTCGCGGGTTTCATGAGTCAAGTTGCCTACTCTCACAGCTCTGAACATTATTTCTCTCACTTCTATAGCACCAGAGACCAGCATATCGGGGATAACTAGTCCCTAGTAGGCTAGGAATAGCCCGTGAGATGTAGCTCTCTCCAACCAGCCTATTTCCCAAGCACTTTTGTGGAACCACATCAGGAGAAGCTTCTGCTTGCAGGGCCAAGCTTCCACACAACTCTCACATTCAACTCCTGCCAGGACGCCGTACTCACTTGGTCAGGCCTGCCTCCTTGACAGTTTTCTGCCAGTTCTGCACCTTCTGCTCCCGCTGACTCAGGGCCATCTGGTAGGCACTGGGCAGACCCCCTGGCGTTTCTGTTGTGTCTCCTTCCATCTCAAAGGGAATCACAAAGGTGTAAAACTCCGAGGGTGGCAGGAGGCGAAAGGTGCTCTCATTGCTGCTCTCTTTGCACACCAGCATCGGGCTGTCCCAGTAGTTGGGCAGCGTGGCCAGGCCCGCCTGAGCCATGTGGTCTTCTAGCATGGGGTAATGGGTGTGGAAAGGAGCCAAGCTGACTGCTTGGTTCCCCGAGAGGATGAGAGGCTGCGTAGGTGTGAGAATGTAAAAAGTACAGCCTGTGGTGGAAGAGAGAGACAAACGATGGCAAACAGCAATGACCTTGACATTGTCGCAGCTGTGGACGTGGACAGAGGTCTGCACAGGGCCAAGAATGAAAGTGCTATTCCGGCACTTCTCAATGGTCACAGATCTGGCAAAGAGCGAGGGAAGACACTGTGAGCCAAAAAGACCAAAATCTGGACCCTTCCAACTGCCTGGCACATCCCACTACAACTTAGCACTTAAACAGGCCTGTTCAATGACACCCGGCTGTGGCACAGGAGAACAAAAACTCACCTCAGAGGGGACAGGAGGTAAATGAAAGACTCGTTACAGCGATGAATTCTTACATGAGCCCCCACCAAGGTGTCAGAGCTCTTGGCCAGCGTCTGTTTGTACACCTGGCTCATGATCACCATGGGGAACACCTCCGGGATGCCATGAGCATGGCAGGCAATCTTGGCTCTTCTGGTTGTGCCCTCAACTGCAAAAGAAGTTACGTGAGACACTTAACAAGAACAGAATGGTTCACTAGCCACCATCACCTAGGAGCCACACAAGAAAAGCATCAGCTTTGAAAGAACTGTCCATCTCATACACCAGCCATACCACCACCAATGCAACTTTGCTGTCCCATCTAACCCGCTGCCACTCTGACTAGCATAAACATTAACCTTATTTTTCCCCTCTGAGCAGAGAGGTGTCTAGCTCCACTGCACATCTTTGCAGACACAGGCCCGTGAGTCCACTCAGAGTCCACATCACTCCTCAGCTTTGCCGCCAACACCCAAGCACCCAGAGACAGATCACTACTTATTCAGAATCCCACTCGGGACAAGGAGCTCAGGCTGAGAAGCAACTTGTGGTACCTTGCTGTGCCCAGGCAAGTTTCCTCCCAGACCTGAGGCACGCCGTCATCCCAAAGGGGTTTGTTGTGAGGCAAGAGCGTATCCAACTCTCCAGCTTGGTGAAGGAGAAGCCTTTGGTGATCTTCGAGTAGCCATTTTCCCCATGAAAGGGTTGCCAGAGAGCAAGCTCGTGCAGAGGATGGACAGTCCCCGATTTGTCCACAGTGCCTTCAATAAGGAAGCTGAGGGCACGGACAGCTTCACAGGACACCACAGGACTATGTGTGGAGTGGAAGGAGGCAGGGAGCTGCTCTGGATCCAGAAGCAGCTCCAGCATATCCGAGAGATGGCTCTGCACGAATGCTTGGTGGTCCTGATCATTCCAGTTCTGAACGAGAGGGAAGAACAAACAAGAACAAGATGAGTTCTCCCAAACCTTGACAAGTTCCATCAACATTACACAGGATTCTTTGCTTGCCCTAGAATCATGGTGGCTCTAAAAGAATGAAAGCAAGAGAAATGCACCGTTCTCTCCTTCTGCCTGCTGCTACGGCCAGCCTGCACTCCCAAATCAAACCAAGAAACATTTATTAAGCCTTTTAAAGTTACCAAATGCCCCTCCATTCTGAACTCCAAGTCACCGTGTCACACGGCTCTTAACGTCACAGCCGGCACAGAAATGTGCTGAGTTTCCAGCTGGCGTTTCCCACCCTGCTGACAGTTTGCCATTAGCTCTCAAACACACAGCAGACCACGGGCTGGCACTGACAACTCCTGGCTATCTACCTGGGAACACCTGATGCAGGAGTTGTCACGCTCGTGCTGTTTACACGCAGTTGAGCAGCCAGTCACCCCCGCAAAGATACAGCAATATTTACCTACATGCTGCTCTAAAAACCTTAATGCTTCAACAATGCTCAGGATTAATGCTCAAGCCTTAAGGCTTGGAGAAACGGCTCAAACTGGATGCTAACTTCGCAGGCACGCACCAGGCAGGGCTTTGCACCCTTCCCGCACCCCGGACCCCTCGGACAGCGGCCGAATACCTTGTACTGGCTGTGGGTTGTGCCAGCCAGGCTGGGAGCCCTGGCCCTGGGGCTGGGCCATTCCTCGCCGAGCAGCGAGGCGCGCAGGGACACCCTGTTGAGCTGCTGGATGTAGAGGAAGAGCAGGAACTGCAGCGTGTCCACCGAGAGCTGGGCAAGCAGGGGGAGACAGGGAATTAGGGGAAGGCGGGAAGCGGAACGCAGGGAATTTCCCGGGGGAAGGGGGCCCTGCCTGGCTGCGCTGCCGCTCGAGCTCCTCGGCGCCGCCGCAGGCCGCCGCCTCGGCCTCGTCCCAGCGGTGCCGGCGGCGCAGGCTGAGGAAGAGCTCGAAGTAGAGCCAGGCGAGGCCCGCGGGCAGCTGCAGCTTCCCGCAGGCGATGCGGCGCCAGCGCGGCCAGCGCAGGCGCGGGAAGCAGCCGCGCCGCGCCCGCGCGTACGCCGCCACCTTGCGCAGGTAGTGCCGGCCCAGCCGGGCGGGCGGCGGCGCCCGCAGGGCCCCCTGCAGGAACGGCTCCGTCCGCGCCCACAGCCGCGCCGCCATCGCCGCCGCCATGGCGCCGGCCCACAGCGCGGCCCCGCCCCGCGCCGCCCGCCGGAGCCGCTCCCCATTGGCCCTCCCGAGCTCCGCGCCTCCTGATTGGCCCGCCGCACGCCCCACCCTCGGGCCCGACCGTTTCCGCCGCGCCGGCGGCTGCGTCCCTGTCCCCGTGCGGCCATAGCCGGGCGCTGACGCCGCGGCCCTCGATTGGCCGGCGGCGCCGCGGCGGCGGTGAAGTGTGCGCGCGCCATTGGCTGGCGGCGCGCGGGGGGGCGGGGCGGCGCGCGGCCGCGCCGCGCTGCCATTGGGCGGCGCGCTCGGGCGCGTCTCGATGGTGCGCGGCGCGGGCGGCCGCGGCGCTGCGGGGCCCGGCTGCAGAGCGCCGCCATGTCGCCCGCCTCGCTCGGCCGCCTCTGCCTCCTGCTGCTCTGCGTGGCCGGCCCGGCCGCCGCCGGGTGAGTCCCGTCCCGCCCTGCCCCGCTCCCCGCGGCGCGCGCGGCTCCCTGCGCATGCGCCCCCCCCCCCCACACCCCTCCCTCCCGGTGCTGACGGGGCCGGTGCCCCCGGGCCGCCCGTGTCGCAGGAGGGACTTCTACAAGATCCTGGGGGTGGCGCGCGGCGCCTCCGTGAAGGACATCAAGAAGGCGTACCGCAAACTGGCGCTGCAGCTGCACCCCGACCGCAACCCCGACGACCCCCGCGCGCAGGACAAGTTCCAGGACCTGGGCGCCGCCTACGAGGTGAGGCCTCGGCCCCGGGCCCGGCCCCGGCCCGCGCGGGGGGCCCCTGGCTCGGGTGTCTGCGGGTGCTTTGGTGTGTGGAGAACACGGCGGAGGAGAGAGCTGCGGGGGAAACCAACTCCCAACGTGCAGGCGGGCCGTGGGTGATCGTGGCTCACGTGAAAGGGTTCAGCTTGCCTCGTTCTGGGCCTGTTAAGGTTTTAGGGAAAAACAGTGAATCATACATACACGAGAAATCTCTTTTTTGTGCCACTGTACAAATAATGTGTTAATAGTTTGAATAGAAGATACTACGTTAAGTGGAGCGTCGTCCTTCACCTGGCAGAGCTGCTTCCTCACGTGTTTCTGCCCCTCTCGAGCCCTCTGGGAGCTGCCCTGGCCATTCTAGGCTCCCAAAACATGATCAGTAGGTCGGGTTGGGGAAAAACCAGAGCTGAGTCTCATCCTGAAACGTCACGCTCTCCGGAGGGCGGAGCAAAGACCTGTGCTGAGAAAGGACGTGTGTGTTGGGGTCCTTAATTCTGCCTCAGTGCTGCGGTTACTCCTTGCTGCCGTTCAGGAATGAGGCCCCTGTTCCTGCTATCGCAAAGTTACTGCCTTTGTAGGTAACCTGGTTGAGACGCTGCTAAACTCCTTGTCCCTTTGCCTTCCACGTGCCCAGGTGCTGTCAGACGAGGAGAAGAGGAAGCAGTACGATGCGTACGGTGAAGAGGGGCTGAAAGACGGGCACCAGAGCTCCCACGGAGACATCTTCTCGCAGTAAGGAGGCCTCGTCCCTGCTGGATGTTCTGTGCTCAGAGTCCTCACTGTGTCTGCTGACCTCTGGTCCTCTTCTGCCTGTTCGGTTCCTGTGTGCCATGGATGCTTAATCCACTGTCATGATGTTTAATCCACGGGTCATGAGTGCACTTTGGGGGTCCTTTTTCTCTTACGAGCCAGTGCTGTACTGATCTATACAACAGAGCAGCTGTGGAGCTTGTGTCCTTAGAACCAAAAAGTGCTCACGTGTTGCTCAGTTTGTTTAAGATCCATTAATTTCAGCTGGGAACAAATTCCCTAGTATAATTCAGTAAGGTGCTATGATCCTTCCGGGTGAGAAGGATCTGTCTGCGGGGCTGTTTTGAGGAAGACCGACCAAGTTTACTGCAGAGTTGTTTTCTCATCACTCTTGTCCCCAGGCTGCAGCCCATTGCTCTGTCCAGCAAAACCCTGTCTGGTGAGAATTTCTTTCTGGACTAATAGGTGTCTTTTGCTCTGTAGCTTTTTTGGGGACTTTGGATTCATGTTTGGAGGGAATCCTCGCCAGCAAGACAGAAACATTCCCCGAGGAAGCGACATCATCGTGGACCTGGAAGTTACCTTGGAGGAGGTTTATTCAGGAAACTTCGTGGAAGTAAGTTTGCTTTCCTATGTCTTAGTCTCCTCAGCGTGGCTGGTTGAAATGATGTTTTCTGAAAAAAGTGGTACTAAAATAGACACTGGTTTTCTGAGTACCTGGCAGTGAGAGCAGAAGATGTGAGAGTATTGGCTAGTACTTAACTGAAGAAACAATATATTTATTCATCTTTTAATGTATGAAATTTGCCTTCAAAGAGATGTGTCTTCTGATAATCATTATAACTTAATAGTTGCTAGTTCTTAGCTGCTCCCTCCTTGCAGTAGCCTGCTTGAGAAAGACATTGCTAGTCCCCCTGCAAGCACATGCCTTAATTCTTGTGTTTTCAGCCTTTCTTGTAAAGTCGCATTGTATGTTTTAATGATATTTAAAAGCAACTTTCTGGGTTACGTACCTAGCAAACAGATGGTGATGGTGCGTTTTGCTTTTGCTAGCTGTATTTATCAGTTATCAAATATAGCAGTGTCATATTTTACAGTGGGATAAACGCAGCCATTCTTTCTCTCACACAGGTGGTTCGAAACAAGCCCGTGGCAAGACAGGCACCTGGCAAGCGGAAATGCAATTGTCGGCAGGAGATGAGAACCACCCAGCTGGGCCCTGGCCGTTTCCAGATGACTCAAGAAGTTGTTTGTGATGAATGTCCCAATGTCAAGTGAGTCTTTACTGCAGTGTGTCTAATCAAAGTCTGCCACTAGGTGGGGGAAAGTGCCTGTACTACAAGTAAGTTTGGAGAAGCTTGCCGTTTCCAAGCAGGCAGTCTTTACTCTCACAATAAAGCTCTTTATTCCTTGAACAATTTAATTGTGGTGTAAGTTCCACAATTAAATCTGCATAAACAGAAGCAAAGTTGGACAAGCCCACAGTTCCCAAATGTGAACATCTAGGCAGGGAATACTGCATCATAGTCAAACATAATTATAAAAGAAGTAGGTGCCCCCACCTGCTGCTGTTGACACAGCACAACCCTTTGCCTGCTCCTGTCCTTTCCAGGCTTGTGAACGAAGAGCGGACGCTAGAAGTGGAGATAGAGCCTGGTGTGAGAGACGGAATGGAGTATCCCTTCATTGGGGAAGGTATGTATGTATAGGGACACTGCCACGTTGCTGTGCTTTATTTGCTCCTTCTGCCACGCGAGGTTGGTCTTCATGGCAGTGTCCTGTAACACGTGGGCAAATCTTTTCAGAAGAGCAGAGACTAGAAATCTAATCATTGAGACTGTGAAAATCTTAGATTCTTGGTAAGGGAATAGATGTTAGCAAGGTTTTAGCCATGATCTTGACTTTTTGAAACTAATGTGAAGAACAGGCTTGTCAGATCTTTCTTATGCTATTGATTTCTCTAGCTGCTCCTTTTAACAGAGCTTTTCTTATTTCACAGGTGAACCTCACGTGGATGGAGAGCCAGGCGATCTGCGCTTCCGAATAAAAGTCCTTAAGTAAGTCACTTGCCTAGTTAGATTCCTTTGATTATTATAAAGGAAGCTCACAAGCAATTTTCTGGCTGGTGTTGCCAGCTCTGCTAGCACATAACCTACTCCTCAGTGGTGGTCTGGTGCTTAGAGCTGTGCAGAATGTTTTACCCCAAGTGTGCTGGAGTAGCCAGACTGGCCACTGCCACTGTTAAAATTCCTTGAAGCTAGTTTATTTTTCCTTTGGCTTGAATTCAGCAGTAAGTTTTAGCTGCTGCATGAGTCAGAAAATACTATACTTCTTTTTTTTTCCCCCCCTTCATAAACTTACTATCTCTCCCTGTTGTGTGACTCACAATTTTCTTAGTAGTATATTTCCTTACAACCTCCTGACAACGCCTCACCACCCATTGCACTAAAATAGAAAGGTTATTAGTGGCATATATTTTAATCAGGAAACAATGCTGGATTTCATTCATTCTTCCTTTCTCTGAAGTGTGCAAGTTCTCTGAACTCTTTCCCAAAAAGAGTGACCTGCTTCTTGTCAGGGGAAAGCAAAGTTCAGATTTCTCTCTCTCTCTTTTTTTTTTTTTTCTTTTTTTTTTTTCTCTTTTTCGCCACAGGCATCCAGTCTTTGAAAGAAGAGGGGATGATCTGTACACAAATGTGACAGTCTCGCTGGTCGAGGCACTTACAGGCTTCGAAATGGATATTGCCCACTTGGACGGGCACAAGGTGAGGCAGCCGTTTGCTTTTCTGCTCTTGGCAAAAAAAAATCTGAGCTGCAGGTTACTTACAGCCTGATCTGCTTTGTGCAGGGCTGTCTGTAGCTGCGGGTTATATTCAGTATCCCCCTCTGCTGCAGACTCTGAATAGCCAAAGTGATTTCTCAAAGATATACAATGTGCCTTTTGCTAAGGAGTGCATAATGCAGGTCCAGGCTTTCAAAGCAGCTCCTACATTTTTTTTTTTTTTTGTCTTGGGTGTTGTGAGTAGTGTGAATATTGATGACTTTTTCCAGAAATTAGTATCAATTGTAGCTTTTCAGTGGGTTGGAAAGGGCATTTTGGGGCATTTGGGTACGTGCACGGAACGGTAATAATGTTTTGAAATTCCTCTTGTCTCTAGGTTCACATTGCTCGGGACAAAATTACAAAACCTGGGGCCAAGGTGTGGAAGAAAGGAGAGGGCCTTCCAAATTTTGATAACAACAATATCAAAGGCTCCTTAATAATAACATTTGACGTGGAGTTCCCCAAAGAGCAGCTGACAAATGAACAGCGGGAAGGTGTGTGCTTTAAAACTCCATCGTGGCAGCAGGTTGTGCTGATCTCTCACCAACGCTGATAAGTGGGTGCAGCCAAACCAGTGGCCTGTAGTGGCCAATAAGGATTCAATAGGATTCTCCAGTCCATGTATCCATTGCACAACTTAATGGGTTGGCCCCAAGCCCTGGGAGCGACTTTCGCTTGTTTTCTTTTTTGAGGTGAATGATCTTGGCTGCCGTAGCTGTAGGGAACCAGATAAGGCTGGATGTAGTTTTTGGCAGGCCCGCTTTTCCTTTGTAGCTGGCCATCTGTCTGAAGGAAAGGACTTAGTGGAACTAGGCCCTGCCTGCTTCACGTTTGCTAGAATGGGATCCTTTTCCAGTCCAAACTCTCACTTTTTTTGGAGAAAAGATTGGTGGAAAAGCATCTTACCGTTATGGGTAAACGGAGCCATGCACCATTAGAAGAAGGATTGTTCCTCCCTACATCTCCCATCTCTGTTAGCGCTTCACAATGAGGAGGAAGGAGGCAACATAGATGTGTAGACCTGTTGGTAGGGAACATCTGCTGCCCAGCTGTAGCACTCGCATGGAAGCTCGTGAGTGAGCCTTCTAAACATCCTGGAATTGGTAGGAGAATAAATCCTCCAGCTTGGAGTCGTGGCTGGACATTCTCCTCCACTTCAGGAAGTTCTGTTGAAGTACTCAGGGTGTCAGAGTAGGCATCAAGGGATCCATCTTTTGCTGTGGGACACAGATGTTCCTGGCACGGTTCCTGTCCCCAGAACTTCTTCCCACCATGCCAAGGCATGGTACTTCCCTGTTCGGAAGGTGCCAGTTGTTGGATTTTGACAGCTGTCTTGGTGGAAGGAGGCAAACACACGACTCTTCTGGACTGCAGGAGTGTGTAAGGGGAATTCAGACCCTGAGTGGAGTCGTCCCAGCCCCACAGGTGGTTACTGCTGCCTTGGCAGGTAACCTGCATCAGAGGTGGTCATCTGCAGTGACCACGTCAGCGGGATGTCCCCTGCCACCAGGCTCTGCTGCTGTTCTCCAAACTTTTAAGGCCACTTCTCTCATTACAAGTGACATTTATACATCTCTTGCTCTTGGCAGTTTAGGAAGAGGCTGTGGGCAAATAGCAGTGACGGAAACCTGCATCTTTCTGTTAAAACTGCCAGCATGCCCGTACAAATACCCCATGAACAGGGAGATGATAGTGCTGGCATGAGCCTGTTTTAAGAGGGTATGAAACTTTGGAATCCTGAAGTGATTCCACCCATCTTAGGGCAGGGTTGACTGTGTAAGCAGCCAGATTTGTTTCTGTGTGCTA
>JAVCKT010022503.1:5613-42293 GCA_032273925.1 Rhynchotus rufescens
AAAAAAAAAAAAAAAAGAAAAAAAATCAAAAAAATCAAAAACGGAAATAACCAGGAAAAAAAAAAAAAAAAGAAAAAAAAGGGGGACGTTTCATGTGCAGTTTGGACTCCAAACAAGTCCTGGAAGCTAAAATTGAATAAAAGACACGTTTATATCAAATATAGAGACCACACCTGAATTCATATGGGAACATTTGGAATAGTTGTAATAATAATAACCTCAAGGTGTATAAGAAAACACACACAAGCACATATATATATGTGTATATATGTATTTACATATGTATACATTACATATGTAAGTAATATATGTATTTACATATATATATGTATGTATCTGTATGTGAAAAGGTAGGAAATGCAACAAAAAAAGTGGTAGATGAGGTTGGTGCTGTGATGGCCATTAAGTGTCCTAGGCCTTTCCCAGGCCCACTTAACGGTATACAAGCCATTACCATTGGGGGATCCATCAACTACTCTGACACATTTTCCATTGCCAAACAGCCATCCACTTCTCAGCGTGTACACCTTGATTCAACTTGATTTACGTACGGAGGTTTTTGTCTGTCTTTTCTAGAGGTGGATGGGCAGGCGTTCAGGAGACGACCCTCCCTCGCACTGGAAAGCTAGTCGACTGAAATTTTAAATGTAGTTTGTACAGAAGTCGCACACTTTTTGTCTGCCCTCACAGATGTGAAAGGTTAACTTTTCTTTTGAACGACTTTTTTGTTGTTGGTGTTTATTTTTCGTTCTGTGTTCCTTTTTTTTTTTTTTTTTTTTTTTGTTTGTCTCCAAAAGGGGGCCAGAATAATTAATATTTGGTAGAGATGCTCTGGTTTGAATCTGCTGCTTTCCTACAGTTTTTTCAAATTTTATAATGTATTAAATACAATAAACTCTGTTTAAAGTACGGCGGCTCTGGTTTCGGCCGAGGGGAGACGCCCCGCAGAGCGGCGAGGGCCGGGGGCGCTGCGAGGGCCGGGGACACTGCGAGGGCCGGGTGCTCCGTGCGGGCTCGTGGGCTGGTCGGATGGTGCACGGTGCACCCTGTGTCGCTGGTTTTCCTGCACCGCTGCTCTTCTGAGCTCTGCCCCAGCGCTGCAGGGAGAGGCTGTTGGTCAAACTTCAAAACGGAGCCGGTTCAGCCCAGGGAAGCCAGCGAGGAAAGCGATGCCTGCACGGACGAACGTAAGTGCTCGTAGCTGCCTCGCTGCTTCGTCAGGAAGGCACGGGCAGCTTCAGCTCCCAGCACCTTGCCTTGGTGAGTGGCAGTCAGCCTGTTTGTTCTCCAGTCAGGGGAGTTTCCCCATGTTTCAAACCAGTGTCCTCCTCTCCAGCAAGCAGGACCCTCATGCGCCCCTCGGATCGCGCGTCGCCCTTGGTCCCAGGCGGCGAGTCGTGCGGGACCCCGCGCGTGGGCGCTTGGCCGAGCCCTGCCAGGAGCAGCTCTCGCTGCCCCGCGGGGAGCTTTTCCGAGTATGCCCACAACGGAGCTCCTGCACCGTTTAAAATATATGTCAAAATCGCTGACCTCCAGAAAAGACCTGGCTATAGTTTGGTCTTCCACCTCACTCCCATGTTTCCTTTCTGGATATATTGCTCATTCAGGCTTCCAAAAGAGCATGCCAAAAACAGATAGCTATGAACCTTGGTTGCAAACTAGGAGTCTCATTTGCTCTCTAAAATCTACATCTATCCCATTCCTGCATCTCATTTTTTTTTCATTAGCCAGGGCTTTGCATATCCATTCCCCCTCACTCCACAACTGCCACGTAAGTGAAGTGCAGCAGCAGGCACATCGGGGCCTGCAGAGCCCTCCACAGGTCGGTGCTTCTGCCACGGGAGACCCACCAGCAGCCACATCCTTTCCTCCAACGCATCTCTTGATGCAATACTGCGAAATGCGGGTGTGTGTGCATCCCACTGCGGGGATCCCTATTGACTCAAGGGTGCCGGCGTTCCATTCGTTTTGGTGGCACTTCGCTGTTTGTTTCAGAAAAGAAAAAGAAGTTGTTCAAGTAAATATGTGTGACGAGGTTTTTAATATAGCCTGGTAAGTCAGCATTTTTCTGTTTTTTATTAAAGTTTGTCAGAGGGCATACTTAAATCTTATCTTACATGCTTATCTGGCAGCACATATCAGTGTGTTTTTGAAATTGTGGAAGCAGGGATATGGGTGGGGGGGACGCTTCAAAAATTAAAGTTCATTAGTTGATTATTAGATCCTCATGTGATACTGATCTGTCAGTACGACTTTGCACAATCCTGGAACAGCTGCATCGCTGGGAACGCTTCTTTTCAGTTGGCAGCGAGTATCCTCCTACAAAATAAATAAACACTTGCTCCTCCTGCCCCAAAATTGGCTGTTGCTTTGCACAGAAGTCGGAAAGCGAAACCCGTGGGCAAGGAACGCTTCTCTCGCATCTCCAGACTATGGAATTTGTGGCGCAGAGACCGTTTCTTGCAGAAACCTACGTTTTGCAGCACGAGGGTCCTCCCGGCGCCTGCCAGGAGTGGTGTATGTGCCCCAAGAGCCCCTTGTGCCCGGCTGCCCTCACATTCCCTGCTGGCTGTGGCTTCCCAGGCTCCACAGCTTCCCATGCTCCATAGATTCCCGTGCTCCAGCAGAGGTGTCAGAGGGGGATGCTCGGGAAGGGGCTGCGGCCTCAGTCTCCCTGCCCGTGGGTCCTGATGTGTCTGCTGCTGCACTTCACTTACGTGGCACTTGTGGAGTGAGGGGTGATGGATATGCAAAGCCCTGGCTAATGAGAAAAGTGAGATGCAGGAACGAGATGCAGATTTTAGAGAGCAAATGAGACTCTAGTTTGCAACTGAGGTTCATAGCTATGTGTTTTTGGCATGCTCTTCAGGAAGCCTGAATGAGCAATAGATCTAGAAAGCAAATATAGGAGTGAGGTGGAAGACCAAACTATAGCCAGCTCTTTTCTGGAGGTTAGTGATTTTGACATATATTTTAAATTTATTTATTTATTTATTTATTTAATAAAAGACCTAACTGTGTTTTATGCCATCAGTGGTGCTGAAGTGGAAAAGTGGCAGGAGCTGCCAACCTAATGCTCCTGATGACTTGAGCAAGCAGCCACCAGGAGAACTGCTGTGGTCCTGCAGAGACACCCCTGTGGAGGAACTGTCCTGTTGTTGCTCTTTGTGATGTTAATGCTGGATTTCTCCAATAATCATCACCCCAGGGGTTAGTTGTCCTTCCCAAATGCCTCCTTAATGCTCAGTAAGTATAGATCCCCGCACTGTCAGATGAACCTTCAAGGCTGTCACTGTCCCATTGAAGACTCTCTTAATTCACCCTGCTCCAGTTTCACTGGGTGGCACGAAGTCAAGTCCCACTTAGTCACTTATGTTAACAGTAAACAAGTGCTACTAATTTTTTACCTCCAGGTTCTTATTGACCAGGTAATTTGGACCAGCTGGTATTTCTTTCCATTGCCCTATGTCTAGAAGGAAGATGATAATTTCAGTAGTTGCTTAGCACAAGCATTTATAGTTAGGACATTATCTTTTGATACCTAATGGAAACCCATTTCTTCCACTATTACGGTAAAAATAAATCAATCATCAGTTTGATCTTGCAGATCATTTTTAAGAATCTTGAACAAAATCCAGCAGGGACAGCCTGCCACCATGTAAAAACATGAAGCTTGAAACTCCCACTCAGCTATTTGTCTTTCTGTTAAATAAGCACTGATTTCACTTTTTCGTTTTGTTATGAGCCCTTTTCTTTGCAGCAATATTTAAAATTTGGTTGATAAAATTGCAGGATTTTACCCTCTTGCAATTTTTTGCATCACCCACATGACTTGTCAAATGTATTTTTCTTTAAAGTTCCCATTTTTTAAGTGTTCAGAGGAAGGAAAGTTGGTTTTAGGCAAAAAAAAAAGAGGATTTTTTATTGACCAATGGTCAGTTTTGAAGAGAAATAAAAACATTTATTTCCGTCTGTCATTTCTTGACTGCAGAATTCTATACTATGAATTATTTCTAGGGACAACTGGTATTTATATGTAGGCATTCTTGCTGCCTGAGGTTTATTTGCAGTGGAAATGAAACTAAGAAACCCTTAGGGCCTGTAGATCGGTTGCTTTTTCTCAGACTTCACTTTGAGTGGTTTATTATTTCTTGAGGGTCTGGAGGGATCACCACCACCAAAAATCAATACTTCGCAGCAAGTCCCTGTGTTGACTTTGGCTGCTGCCTTGTTGGTCTGGGGATGCTCAAACAGACTTGGCGCTTTGGATCCTCCATCAGAGCTCGAGATAGTTAAAATTGCATCGCTACCCTCTCCTAGTAAAGGGTGCACAAAATTTCAGCCCAGAGGGGTGTAGATGATGGTGGCCACACTGAGGAGATGTTGGCTCCAGCCCTTGAAGCATCCTCTACTCATGCAAGTCGGGACACCAGGAATGGAGGTGTCCTCTGCGAGATGCTGGTAGCCTGATTTGCCTTACAGCTCTGATGGTTTTCCTCTCCTACCTAGACTTGCTGGCTAGCAGCTTAAAGCATTATGCCCCTAAAATAGTAAAGAATATATTACTTCTTAACTGCTGTCAGATGGGAAGGTCCAATTTCTACCTCTGTATTTACTATGACTCGCCCCTCACCTAAGTTGTGACCTGAATGATAGAGCTGTGGGACATGGGACTGCATGAAGATGTGCAGAAGGATGATCAGCCACCTGCAGGTCGCACGGACAAAACTTGTGCGTTGTCTCTAGTGGGTCTTCTTTTTTAAAATAATAGTATTGTTTTCCACTCTGGGTCAGAGGAACTGGCTCTTCTATCACTGAAGCTGTCGATTCTTGAGCTCTTCTCATTGGATCACCTCTAAATTTGGTAGGAAAGGGCCTCCCTTTGGTCCGTGCTTTAGTCCTTGCCAAACCAAGCCAGTCCTCCCCGCTGCTCTTCAGAGTACAGCTCTGGTTTGCTTTCTTTGGGTGAGCAGTGCAAGAGAGGGAAAGATTTGCCTCTGTACTCATGAGTCTGGACTGATAAATGATCTCATCTATCACCCCAAATGGTCTTCTAGTTTCTGTTATGCAACTTGCCAGTGTTATTACTCATTTTTTTTCCTGAAGAAAATAATGTAATGTGGGATGCCAGGCCTTGCCTCGTCACCATTACAAAATAGTCTAACGTTGAGTATAGTGATATGGTAAGTTCACGCTGCACTTTAGGCATGGGTTTAAGACCAAAACGACACTTTATGACGTCCCCTAAACTCTCATACTGTGCTCATTCTGCACTCAGTGTGCAATGCAGGGCACTCAGGAGCATCACAGACGGGTGTTGGACCCTTCGCTTGATCAGTGCCAAAGAAGTTAAGCTCAAAGGAAAAACAAAACCATAAAAAAAGGCAAAACAAGCAGAGCACAGACGCAGGACCTAAAGATCTGTGGCAAGGATTCCGATAATCCTTAGAGCTCCTGAATAAATAAATGCTTAAAACCTGGATGTCTTGCATTAAGTAAGGCCAGAAAAATAACAAAACTAGCTGTGCATTTTTTCCACCCTCTTTCTTCAATTCAGGAGGCTTGTTTTTCTTCTGCTCGGGGCTGTGCCTGGGCAGCTCCAGAGTAATAATTTTGGCCCTAACGCAGTACTTTGTCTCTTCAAAGCACTGTACAAGCCTTCAATTAAGCATCTCTCTACCTGCAAGGGAAGCAGGTAGCAATAAGCTCGTCTTACAGCCAGGGAAGCTGAAGAGAGTTGACCTCCAAGCACACTGATGATGAGCTACACTTCAACATCTACGCTTAACTGCCCCCTTTCTTTTACGACCCCTCTTAGAGTGCACAAGACTTTGAAATCTGTGAGGTGTTGTGACTTTCTTGTTTTTATTTTTAATCTGAGAGTTAAAAGCTATTCAAGCAAATATAAGGCATCCAGGAGATGTCTGAATAGCCTTGAAAATTACCACTACAAGCATGTTAGACTTGTTTTCTTTTCTAATTCCTGAGAGAAAAATAAATGAACAAAAATCCCCTCACCTTTCATGTTTTAAGTAGGCTCTCCTAATGTCTTCATCTTCCTCTGGCTGAGTTCTTCAGTAATGACTGTAATTTTCTAGGTATGATATTTCAGTTCCTCACCCCAGAACTCAGCCATCACAGAAAGGAAAGGAAAAAAAAACCAACAAACAACCAATAACCAACCAAAAAAAAAAAAAAAAACAAAAATCACAAAAATCCCAGATAAATATAATTTGTGAAAGAATTTTTGCTGTGCGTAGGGATCACAACAAGATCCAGACGGGCACCAGGATGGTCAGTGGAAGGGATGTTTTGAGATAAGGCATGTCTGGCTTTTGGCTTCAAATGTTCCAAAATCAAATTTATACAACCAGTAAACTGAGTTTACAGACTATCTTCTTCCTTAAGCACCTGCTCATCTTTCTCATGGCTGTAGCTTTTGGAAGAGTATTTTAAAATCCATGCTATAGTATTAAACATACCTGCTGCAACTATTTCAGTAGAAAACCGCTCGGCTCAGGGACAACTGTTGTGCAGAAAAATTCTCTTCTGATGTATTATTGATAGATGTAAGTTAAAGCCATAAAGCTTGCAGCTTTATCAGGCAATATCTACTAAATCCTGGCAGCATGTAAGATAACCTAAATGTAATCTACTGCATACCAGCTCCTTCGGTGATGGATAGCACAACAAAAGCAGGACTAATGAAAAATTAATGAAAACAGTTACTTCCATAAGAAAAATGATCTGTTTTCTCCCACCTTTGTATTGATTTTAACTGGCCCTGTAATTGGAAGTGTATAATTTTTTCCTAAGGTAAAGAGGATTGAGGGTGAGGGAGAGCGAGCGTATAATTCTATTCATGTTTGTGACATACTTTCAGGCTACAAAAACAAAGCATTTTCCTTAGGATGTTGAAGCTGCCTGTGAATGCAGACTTCAAGCATATTTTTTCGGCTCAGGCAAACTGCCATGCCGTTTGCCTGAAACCAGATATTGCCTGAGCACAGTACTTTGAGTACTTTGAAGGCTACTGTGGAACTACAAAGAAGCAATGTTTAAGAAAAATCAAATATAGTGAGTGTAACTGGGTATTTTTACATGTTTCATGCACTCAGGCTCACTAATTCTAATTGATCACTGCGTTGCTGGAAAGGAGAAACCCTCTGCAGAGCTAAATGAGCCATTTAACCATCCATAGGAAGGACTTTTCCTGCGTGACCACACAGACTGCACCGAGCTGTTGCATGCACTGGCTCGACAGTGAGATCGCCAACATTGGTTGTCTCGCTGCCTCCCCGCTGATGCCTTTAAACACAACTGTCTTTTCGTCTGAATTTAATACAGCACTTCTGACTTCTCAAATACAGCTACTCAAATCAGTCTGATCCACAACTCTGCTGTAAGCTGTATATTAAATTATTTTAAATCGTTACCTGCTTAATGTTAATAAATCCTTTGAGCCCAAAGGGCAATGCTGAGATGATAAATCAATCCGACTTGTTTTGATAGAAACAAATATCACATTCCACAGAATGTTTAGGAAATATTTCTTTCTCCCCTCTTTCTCCGTATGGTATAGGCCTTGTAATTTTTCAGTGAGACATATCAAAGACGTGTGAGCTGTACTGTGATGAGCATATGTTTCTGTACATACTGACTTTTCTATCTTAGCCCTTTTCTAGAATCTCTTTGTTTTCTTTTAAAACATTTAGAACATACTAACCTTGATATAAATATGTGTGTGCATATATGTATATATATATTGCTAGAGAGATTCAGACAAGTCCCTGGCTGTTGCTTGTTTGTTCCTGTTGTCCTTCTCAGTGGCTTGATAACTGCCACAATAAAAGGTGAACCGCCCCTTTTGATGCCTGTCATTAAAAATTAGGTCATTTACCTCTCCCTCCTATTTTTCTCGCAGCAGTCTCCACCAGGCCAGTGCTCTGCACAGCAGATGTGGTCACTGCGTAGCGTGGGCAATGAGCAGCCCCCTTTTCACACTGCCCTCTCCTGCTAGCCAGGGGCAAGTGTTGTGAGAGCAGCTGGGAAAACCACCTAAAATGCCCCATGACTGTAAACAACAGGTAGATGTGTGACACCTCCACCCCACCACACCTGGGGCACTCGAGGTTGTCCTGGCCAAAGAAGCACTGGTAGCCCAGTGCCAAGTCCCCTGGGCCACCTTCGAGTTGGCTCCCCCAGTGATGAGTCCTCTCATCCCCAGGAACAGGGATTGACAGAGAAGAGAAACACTTGGAGGGGAGTGAGAAATATGGCCCTATCCCTCCTATCAATACTTTGTGGTATCAAATACCTTTCTGTGGAAGGACACATCCATAGGGCAAAAAAATCCCAGCGACAGAACTGTCTACAGAAGCATGTGGATAGACATCTACATGAAAGAGCATTGCGCTAAACCCAATGCCTTAAATAAACCAGCAAGACTTGTTTAGAAGAAAATACGAAAGCAGGCCGGAGAAGGCCATGGGAGCCTGCCCCAAAAGGGCACGGGGGCCTCCCAGAGGGAGGTCATGGAGCTGGCAGAGCTCATAGCACATGAGCAGGGAGCAGGGCCGTGACAAAAGAGGCTCGGCTGAGGACTCACATCATGGATAAGGCCTCTTTGGGTAGTCAGCTGCCAATGTGGCCAGTCCGCTCTGCCCTGGCCCTTGCGCTCGGCAGCGTGGATGGCGAGCAGGAGTCTGAGCAGACCCCAGCAGGCAGGGGAGCTCATAGATAAAAAGGGGTCTTGCTGTGGGAAGAAGAAACCACATTCATAAAATAAGCATTAATGATAATGGAGGACCACCAACAGCTTTGGTATTCGCTTTATATGTTGGGTGCTGCTGGTTAGTGACGAAGATAAAACACAGGTATGCTGAGGCTGTCACAATGTCCTTGTGAGGATGTCACCCACATGCACTTTTTTCTGTAAGCATGTAAGAGCAGGAGGACAACAATATTTTAAGTGAAACACAGCATGTGGGGAGGAAAATGGTCTTTAATAGCTTTAATTCTTTACATTAGCTATGGGAGAAAAAAAAAAACTGCAGTTTGACGCTAGGTCAAAGAGAAGAACCATCCCGAAAAAGCCCGTTTTGTTACATGTTTTGCTTTAATTGTTTTCTTCTTCCAATATACATATATTAACTACAAAGTCTGTCTTTCTTTGGCCATCACTGCACCCTACTCTGTAACAGCATGTGTTACAGACTGTAAGAAAGTTCATCAAAAGAAACAATAGCTATGTGACTTTTTAAAAAATTATTTATTCTACTGCATGACTTTTTTCCTTACAATAAATGTACACTCTGTGTCTGTCCATTCCCCCAGCTCATACCCACAGTTTAACTGTGCACTTTAGAGAAAACAGTGGCCGTACAGGTCTGCTTTGGGAAGAGCAAGGAGGGAGAGCTTCTCAGCTTCACGCACATGGATGTTGTTACTCTCTTGCAGGAAGAGCTTTTCTCCCAAGGGAAAACTGGGTGCTCTCATTAAACAACATAAATAAAAACAGAGCCTTTCAAGCCATTGCTGAAAATGTCTTCCCTTTCCAGCTTTCAAGATTGCAGTTTCTTTTGTAAAGAAAGAGTTTTGTCACAGTCTCCTTGTAAGGACTGTAATTGCCACATTCTCCTTGACAGAGCAGTATAGTCTACAAGTGCTGTCTCAAAAATGAAAAGCAGCAGGACAGCCCTTTCATGACGCCTTGCACTCTTCAGGGATACAGCAGGACATAAAACTGTCACTCTTGGGCTACACTGTTTCTGGAGCATCAAAATCATCCTGGATCTTCTTATAGTCAAGACAGATAGCACTTCATTCTGCCTTCTTTCCCTCATCACATTCTCTGGGTTTTTAACTACTGTCTGATTTTGTTTTCAACTGAGAGATCTTTTGCAACATTTATTTTTTGAAGGGAGGTTAGGGAACTGGATGGGGATCCTTCCTAGTGGGGATCGAAAGCCATTGGGTGCAAGTGCTGAGCTTGATGTAATAAACTGAAGTATTACTCATAGAAAGATGGTGAAAAACAAAGCTATAGCTCATAATTGCATCACGTAATTGCTGAAGAACGAAAGACGAGCAGAGCTGCTAGGGAGGTTGGCCCAGAGCTCCTTCTTTCCTTCATGGGGCCCCAATTCGGAAAGGCATTTTAGCATGTGCTTAATTTTCAGTATATTAGAAGTTTAGTCTTGATTTCAATGGGACACTCACAGAACTGAAATGTCCATATGTTTCTACACTTCACCAAATGAAAACACCCATGCCTAAAGAAAAGAGGAGACAAAAGACACCAGATAAAACTTCCCCAAATGTTCATTCTTCCTGATCGGTTTGTTGTAGGGATGGAAAATCATAGGACTAAATACTGATTTTTTGTCTCTGAAAAACTGAAGGCTTTGCAGCTTATGCCATAGCCTTGATACACTAAAGAAGTCACACCATGACCACATTTTTCCCCTATAAAAATGCAAGCAATCAACACAGCAGGTTCTCAGCTCAATATGTATAATTTATTGTAAAATGTACATAAGTAGTTTGGCAGAAAACAACTGCACCAACACAAACATAAACCTTTTTATGAATCCATATGTAACAATGGATGCTGATGGATTATTACTACCACAAGATGTCACATTAAATAACTGATGCAGATGTACAGTAGCAAATTACTATTTTTGCCATTTTCATTAAAAAAAAAAGAAATGAAAAGAACTATTCACATCTCCATTATTTATTGAAGAATTTTTCAATGCACTCACTGCTGGAGCATCTGGGTATATTAAACAGATGAATTCAGTATCGCATTAAGCTGAATTGCCCACAATGGACAGCTGCCTCATTCCATAGTTCTTGAAAGTCCAAAATGTGTTTTCTGAACGTGAGGCATTTTTCTCTTCGCTCCCTGAAGCTGTGTGCTGGTGGATATTTCACTGAAGAGCAGGGCAAAGCAGGAGAAGAACCCGTTGCTTTGCCTTGGGGACCATGCCAGAAAAGAAAGGCCAACCATTTCACCACACAGGAGAGCCAGCAGGAGCGGGAAGAATCCGCGCTCACAACCCTGTGGTCAGGAACCACCTTTAACACTGTCCATCCGGGAAGTGTCTGCTGTGCTCCCAAATGACTTCATCCCATGGGGAGGGAGCAGGTTACGGCTGAGTCTGGGGAGAACACCTGGAAACAGCTCAGGAGATACCATCTGCTTCTGCAGCACTGCCCAAGCCAAGCCTAGTGGTGTAGGCCCAGGAGGGACAAGGTAGCTCTCCTTGCACCACCGGCCATCAGTGCAGGCTCTCCTCTCCTCTCTTTCCTCTCTCCCTCTCCGAGGAGTTTCCTTGCCTCATGGATAGGGCACAGGACCCAACGTGGAAGATGACGAGCCCTTCCGTGCATCCTGTGTCTCACAGCTCTGTGCCCCACTTGTCTCCTCCTTGCCCTTCTTCAGCTTCTTCCTGCTTGCTGAGGTGGATTTTCCCATGTTTTATATCTTCCTCCTCCCTTAACCCACTTTTCATCATGTCTTCCCAGTCATCTGTTTTCTTTATTCCCCTATAATCCTGTACATTTGGATAATTTTCATTTGGACTGCTTAACCACCGCATTTGTATTTTAGCTTTGTTTGGCAGGTTCAAGTCTCCTTTTTCTATCTTATGTTCTGCATTTTCTTCTGTCTTTTAAAATAGGTCAGGGTAGACAAACTTGAGATCCAACTCAACTTCAGTGGAAAGTTTTAACAGTGATTTTGGTAGGAGGAGAAAATTTCAAACACTGCAATATGAGAGACTGAAATGAACATGTTTCTGGATTTATATATGGCCAGATTTCCCAAACTACTCCCAGCTTCTAGTACCCTGCAGCTCCAGATGGATTTTTTGGTGGAACAATATTCCTAAAAACAGGCCTTTCATTTCATTACGTTACAAATGGTAGGAGCAGTTAAAAGGTTTGATGTAACTTGTCAGAGCAGGGACCTTATCTTCTGTTAGTCTCTGCTAGGAATCGTGCCAAGTACTTGTTTGACATTTATATTTATCAGCAGTACATTGGAAGGAAGGGAAAAAAAGAAAAAAAAAAAGGAATGCTTTTGCCCTTCCAACTTCTTCCTAGGGGCACCACCAGGAAATCCAGAAATATCTGTGCTATCAACCCAGCTACTCATGCACTCACACATGGCCTGGCCCCAGGGCTGCCCCCCAAGGTTTCTGCTCTCATGAATCCCGCCCATGTTCTGCAGCCATCCCTGCTTCAAGCCAACCCCAATGAAGACACAGTGGTTGCAGACCCTCTCCTGTATATCCAGGCTGGCAAAAACCCATGCTGCAGGTTCAGTTCTATGCTAAAAATTATGGCTTTTACCTGCAGCTTTTTTTCTTTTCTGCGGCCTGCAGGGCACTGAGGCGAGGGGTGGCCACAAGATGCCTGATCAAGCACTGCAATAACCCAGCACGGCTGCACTGTGGAAGCGTGTCCGTGCAGCCCTGCAGATAGGCAGCCAGCACTGCTCCTAGCCTTGGTAGGGGAAAAAAGATTCCCTCATGATGCTGCCATCACAGTCAGATGGTTTTTATTCTTCGGTTGCGAAACAGCCCAGAAAAAATAATCCAAACTGATCTCGGGAGTGAAAGAACAACAGAGCGGCAGCTGTTTTTGAGCTCGGCTCTTTTATCAAGCAGTATCTGCTCAAACCCCCTCTGCTCAGTGCAAAATATCCCACTAGAACAAGTCTCCCTTTTGCAGCATATCTCCACGGCAGCTGCCATCACGACACTCGCTGCTCCTGAAGTTACGGGCACCTGTGTCTCACCGCGATGCAACCCAGAGGCTCCCACTGTTTATTTCAATGTAAATATTTTTTTTTGTTGAGAAACAAAAGGACTGAAAAAGGGGGAGGCTATGGGAATATTCAGCACGAGATAAGAAATCTGAGGCAGCAAAGAACACACCAATTACCTCAGCTCACACACTCATCTGCCAGATAAAACCAGTTTTACCGGCTGCTGCCCAAAGGCAAAACACCACAGGGCTTCTGATGTCATCTTGGCCTTTGGTTATGAGCCCGAGTAATGGGTACCTGGCACAAAGAGAAAAAAGGCCATGCTACTTAATGCCAGCTTCATGTATTTATGTTCATCTCACATCAATTAAAAACACCTCTGTCTCATTCCGCCTGCCTGCCTGCCAGTGCAGTGTTCATTTTCTTTCCATAACTCTTTAGATTGCTTTGCCTTACACTTTACAACAGCGAGCGCTGGCATTTGCCTCTGGCATGGCAGGGGAAAAGAAACCATTTCACTTTCATGCTACTTTTCCTCTGCTCTGTCTCTGCACGGAGCAGCAGCTATTTGATGTGCTCGCTGTCTCGGAGAGGTGATGCACAAGGCCAGGGCTGCTGTGAATTTGCACTGCTTCCGCTGCACTAGCCTTCTCCTTAGGATTTATATGGAATCGGGAGCATTCCTGGGACAATACAGTGCTGTAGATTTGAACTGTGTTCAGTGTACTCATCTCTATTTTTCTTTATTGTATTAACCTCCTTTCTTACTAATATATATATATATACACACACATATACATATACATATATCAGCAAGATCCAGTGAAGCAGACTTTATGGTGCAATAATTCTGCACGTTTTGGTTATAAATATCCTGAAGCAAAGTTAAGGTTTTTCATACAATTATCAAAGCAACAAACTTGTGTCTGCTTCATCATGGAAAGGGCGCTTTACACATAAAAGCTTGTCAGTGGGTGGTAAGCAGCCTTGGTCCTAATACATATTGCAAATATTCTGTGGCGGCACAGACTGACGCTTTGGTAAAATTGGTATTACCTGCCTGAGACACAACAATGCACAGAGCTAGAGGCTATTGTGGGAGCCTCACCAGGGTCTAAGAAATCCCAGGAAAATCAAGTTTCTTGACTATTGCACTGTAAGTGACTCCTTTTCTTTTTTTAAGATTTCCAATTTTCTCTTTGAGAGCAAATACTGCTGCAAAGTAATTCAAAAATAGAAGAAGTAAAAACAAAAATCAATAACTTCAGTCCAGAAATTCAGATACCACTTTTCCTCCATTACCAAAATCTCTGATCTGGATTTTTCAAGCAAACCACTAATTTCAGGAGCTGCCTTGGCAAGGCCCAGGATGCTGTGTACCTTGTCTGAAAGCAGACGCTCAGTGATTTCTGAAAATCAGATATCTTCTCAAGTTGCATATGGAAGCCTACTAAATATTTCACATTTTTCTTCTGCCTCAGTGTTGCATGCACTCAGAATGGCAAATACTTCACAATCTGAAGTCAATGCAACAACACTGCTGTATCACTGGTTTGCAGTAGTATCTATTTGAAGGGATGTTTTAAAGCAGTCTCCAGCGCTGAAGGCTGCTCTTTCTGAAGTGCTCCTAGCAAGGATGTGCTGATCTGAGCACTCCATGGCATGATTTATTTATTAGAACTTCAGTGCATTTTTTTCTCCCCATTGACAGAGGATTAAAATTAAATATCTTTAACTGCACGACATGAAAGTATAGCTTAGCTCATTCAGGTGATTCTGTATTAGATACGTGTGTAACTGATTACTCTTTTTTGGCTTGATCTTGCATTTATGTGCAGACCAAACTCCCACGAGAAGGTTTGCTGAATTGCATGTACAGATGAACTGCATCCATGCCTGGAGGTGGTAGCAATTGGACTAGGCCAGGGCAAATCTTTGCCGCCTTTGATTCTCAGGCGGCCCCATCAATAGCTGTCATTGATACTTAGAGGCTTGCCATTAAGGCTTGGCTCCTTGGGATTGCATTGGATTTGTGGCCCAATAATTTTGCCTGCTGGGCATAATGCTGATGGAAGAAGCGTTAAAGCTCAATAGCTCACCTTGTCACTAGTAACAAAAAACAGTGAGAAGAGACGAGCTCTCTGTGCCCACAGGGCAGCAGCACTGCAGCTGCATGAACCCGGCCTGGCCTCCTGAGCCTGGCCTGGCCTCCTAAGCACTGGCTGCCCAGGGCCAGGAGGCTGGAGAGCCAGAGCCCAGCACAGGGTGACTGTGGAGATACCAGCACTGGATGAGTCTGGGAACACCTTCTGGGAACACCTTCATGGGAACACCTTCTCCCAGCACCATTTGGACAGTCTGCACTCTGGTGGCACTGGCAGTCATTGCCAGAAGTGTTCCGAGCATGCTGACCCTCAAGATGTTTTAGCACCCATCTACTCTAACCCTCCTCTGGGCAGAGAGGAGAGCCTTGGAAGAGGGATTTCCTGCCTGGTGGGGTGACTCTCTCCCTCTTTTTTTAAGCTGAAGAAGAACTAGGAGCACTGAAGCAAAACTTGATGCATTTAAAATGAATAAAAGTTGTGTTTAAAGGCTTGTTAAAGGCATGTTGAGCCAGGAATGGCACTTCAGTGCATACAGATTTTAAATTAGCACCCTTGGAAGCAGCTGTGCAAGGGGAAGATGCCACAGAGGGTGGTGAGGAGGTAAGTGGCACGTCCTGCTACATCCATGATGGCAAAAGAAGTGCCAAGAGCAGTGGCAACAACCACCATGCTCTGCCACCAGGGCTCTGCTCAGCCATTGGAAAGGAAATCTTTAAACATGGGACTGTTTGGCATTTCTGCTGCATTTCAGAGACATTTGATCCCTTTTCCTATATCCTGGTCCCTTGAGCTCACTAACAGTTTCCTGCAGAAGTTGCAAGTTGCATTTCAGGCTCATTTGATGCCACAGGGAGGACCTGGCCATTTCCTGGCTTGCCCCCAAGGTTGATGGTGATCCTCCTTTCTACAGGTAGGATTTTCAGGCCCACACCTTCCTCTGTGTGAGCACAGCAGAGCCGCCTTTCACCTGCCCTCCATCTCACCTCACACAAGGGCAGCCACTACTTAACCTCTCTCCTGCAAGGAGGACATCTTATTTGTGCTATAAAGTTAGCACCCCTTTGCTGTTGCTGTATAATTAAGCACAACCAAAGAGCATGAGTAGTTTGTGTGAGCAAGAAAAAAATGACTGTTCACAGAAGGGAACATAAAATTCAGTCGCAGGGAAGATAGGTCTTGCTTTACTTGCACCGTTTGAAATTTGCCTCCCAGCACCATCTGGACAGCCTACGCTCTGGTGGCACTCGAAGCCCAGATGCTGGGAGACACAGAGCAATACTGTTGCTTTTAATGTTTCTCTCTCTCTCTCTCTCTCATTTCCTAGTGCAAACTGCATGGCATTTGGGTAGGAAACAGCAGAAATATGACTTTGCTGGTAGTAAAGCAGCAAGTTTTGAGGAATCAAAACACCTCATCCAAAGCAGATGAAACAACATTTACAACATGAGCAGTAACTGGCCACCTCACTGCTTCAGACAACTAGCACAGAGGCTTGTGCCGTGTCTTGGGACCAGGCTGTCTGCACACCTCCTGCCTAGGCATGCTGCCAGGGCTCACAGCTGCCCTTTGGGGTACTTGGCTCCCCAGGTTTGATGGTTTGCTCCACATCTGTATTCCACAAGCTCTTGGGGGGCAGGCAAGGCCAATGCTCACCACAGCAGGTCTCTACTGTTATTTTGGAGGTGACTTTTTGTTCGGTGGCATTGCTGTATTGAGACAGGTGGCCATCATCTTGACAACTGTCAGCAACTCAGGGGCTGGGTGGTTTTTTGGAGCTGTGCTAATTTATAGCTCTTAATTTATAAATTAGCTGTGCTAATTTATAGCAACTGGGGAGACAGGTGGGGTCAGAGCAGTTGTTAGTTATCATCTGGAGTAGGTGAGGGCTTTTAGGAGCTTATGCTGTTCCTGGTAGTGGGGAGTGAGGGTATCTGACTCTACAGCTTGGTGAGTGTCCTTGTGCAAGGGCTCAGATAACACCTACTCTCTGTGTTTCAAGCTCCAACTTTGCTCCTTGCCCACTTCTATGCTGGGGATGTATGGTGAGTTTTGAAGTTAGCTTTAACTGCTCTTCAAGGGCGGGTGAGCTTATAATTGTTATTTGGGCTAACTCTGCTTCACATTAAGTGTTTGTTATGATCCATTATCAAACTTCGGACTAAAGGAAAGGATGATATCCTAACTTGCCTCATTCAATCATTCATGTTACTTTGAACAAAGCCTCTTTAGAGATGGATCTCCACGCAGGCCGATCTCCACGATGGCGGCCTCCTCGCCACCGGGTGGGCAGGCAAGGTGGATGGAGTGCCCTGTTCTGATGGTGTCGGGGAGGTGTCAGCCCTGACCTGGTGGTGTCAGGGAGGTGGGAAGGTACAACTGCCGAGCTGTGCTCCTCAGCCCGACACCTGCCATGGGGAACACGGAAATGGTGGCGGGGTCCACCCGTCCATGCAGCGACGACCATTTTGTGCCACAGACGGGGAGAGCCCAGCTTGGCGTAACATGGCTGTCTGCGGCCTGGCGGATGTCCGCTGCCCCGCCGCGGCACGGCAGCCTCTGGCAGGGCGGCTCTCCCAGCTGCAGCCGCGTGAGCAGGGTGAACTGCTGCGGGCAAAATGTGCAGGTGAGGCAGCTGTGGGAGGGCGCGGAGCAGGGAGGATCGTGCGCTCCAGACTCGCTGTAAGGGACGCGCCGCGGGGCGCTTCGCAGCGCGCCTAATGTTGCAAAGCATGGAGGTGAGTGCAGCACCCTGTAAGGAACGTGGCGGTTAGTGAAGTTAGGCTGGATGATCTACACAAGAGCCGGCAGAGCAGTGTGGATGTAGGCTTTGGTCCAAGGCAGCCCCTGCAGTGCTATGGAGGAGCTGAATGCTTCACCAGCAAGGACCATGAACAGGACAGAGAGAAAAAGTGTCTGGAAATGTCATTGAAAGCGTGATCTACTGCCTTTCACTAGCTGCTTTAAAACATAACCCCAACCCACATGCAACAAGGTACAAAAAAAGTCTACTTTTCCCTTTATATAGCCTCTTTTCCCTCTTTTTGCAATAACTAATGAGTTCTTTATTTTGTCCATTGCCCTCTCAAATGCTATTATGATGCTAAATCCATTTGCCCTGTGCTCTAAATTCTCCAAAGTTTGGAAAAGTGGTCTAGAATGAAAGCTAATGTCACAAAGACACCTAAACATGCTTTGAGTAGCTGGTTATTATAGGGTGTGCAAAGGGATGGGCTGAAGTTGTTAATGAAGCTTGGGCAGTTTTATTGCAAACACTGTGGTCAAGATTATGCTATAGGTGTTCAGGTGTCTGGATCAGGAAGCTCAAATTGCATGACAGGAGGAGCAGCCATGTTACCAAGGCTTGTAGAAGCATAGTACATATGAAAGCATTTCCAGGGCTTCCATCTCCCCAGAAGTAAACAGAAATTAAAATGTGTTCTAAGTTTGCACACACAGAATCATTAAGTTTGTATAGTTAGGGACTAGAGGGAGGGAGAGAAGGGGGATTTTTTTTTCCCTTTTTTGCCCTGGGCGGAATTTTCAACATTAACTAATTAATGTTTATAAAGCACTTTGCATATATAGTGCCTTTCATCAGGGGATCTCCAAGTATTAGATTATATTATCTGGAAGGCCTGAGGCCTGTGCATACTAGCCCTAAAAAGTATTAGCCTTATAAACTTCAGTAATTCACTCTGGGTTTTTCTGGGGTGGGTTTTTTTTTAATCTTCTCTCTTCTGAAAATGTGCTGAGCATTTTGGCTGTGTATGTAAAAAAGTGGTAGAAAGGGTGGTGTCAGCCAACATGACCATATGAAAAAGCAGAGTTCTATAACATGCTTCCCAAATCCTCTGATTCCTGGAGTTGGGGTGTAGCAACAGTGTCAAACTGGAATTGAGCTATAAATCCCATATGTCAAGTAGAGATCAGCAGGAGGTATCACGAGTTGGGGAAGCAGCTCAGATACTTATTGTGTAGCTATGACAAGGCAGAGATCTGATTTGCAGCAACTGCAGGAGGCAGAAGGAAGCTACCAGGAAGGGAGGAAGAAACCCTTCCTTGGGGACAATCTGGTGGCTCTTTTGCACCACATTATTTACATTGTGGAAAGAAAAGGGTTGGTGGTGGCTGGAAGGAGGTGGGAGGCATGAAAATTGCCAGTTAGTCCAGCTGCAGAGTTTTCAGGCAGTCTCTGCCCCTGTCCCAGGCCAAAGTAGGCGCCAGAGTCCCCCTAAGCTACGCCAATACTACTGAATCTTCCATGTGTCAAATCTAAAGAGGCTTCTTGGGTGTGGGCTCAGTTGATGACTCAAAAAATTACTTAACAATAGCTCGTTGCGTGAGTTGGCAGAGATGTAGCCAGGTTCACAATGGAAAAAATGTGTGGGCATTTCTGCTTTAGCGAAACACATGGAGAACAGACTTGCTGCTGCATGCAGGAACTACCAACAGAGAAAGCAAGGCCTTGGGGAGCAGAAACTTGACAGGGACAAAGCAGAGGATGGCTTTGCCTTTACTTGCACATCTCACAGGTGGAATTCCCCCAGTTAATTTTGTTGGGTAAGGGCTGCTGTTAAGAAGCAAGAGAAAAAGCAGCAAACATTCTTCAAAGAGTAAGTGGTATTCAGAAATGAAGAACAGAATCATCCCCTATGAGGCTGATTTACCGAAGTGCCCTTGCTGAGCAGTGAAAGCTCACAGCAAAGAAGGAAATCTCTCTCTTTCAAAGAGGAGATCTGAATAGGCTGATGGCTCACATCACTGCTAAAATCAGACAGATATTGCCTCATTAAAAGAGTCAGATAGCTCTTCCAGAGCTTGAACACATTGAGGAACTTGATCCTGGAATGACAAAAAAGTCTTCATCGGTGCTCATGGACTGCCATTTTTAAGTCCCAAACTGTACCAAAACAGAGTACAGCTCCTATTGGAGAAGCAGTTGGAAAAGTATGCTGGGAATAACCACTTGCCAGGTGGAGGGAGCTAGCAGCAAAAACCTTCAAGAAATGGAAGTTTATTTCAAGACATTGATAGATGAAGTTTGAAATCACCGAGTAGCTCACCAGATCCCATAGATTTGCAACAGACAGAGAGAGAGAAAGGGAGACAGAGAGAAGGACTAAAGGGGATAATCCATGTACTTTACATAGTGTACTTTCAGCTTCTGTCTGAGAAAATGACATTTTTAATCAAGGAATCTAATGTCTCCCCAGATCCATATGTCTCTATGTCAGAGACGCAGGTGTAGCACAGCTGTCGCTGGCACATAGCACAGGCCAGAGGTGGCTTTGCTGTGGGTTTCCACATCTTTTATCTCTGAAGCCTGCACTATTCACAAAGTCTACAAGGTCCTGAATTTGTCTCTTCAGGTCTTCTAGAAAGCATAGTCCACACAGACAAGTGCAGCGAGCAAGAGAGGATTGTGAGGGCCAGCTACAGATTGAGAGTGAAGAAAAGGTTAAACTTCCTTCTCTGAAGATGCTACATCACGGAGATCCAGCCTGGTAGCTGCTAAAGGTCTCATCGTCTTACCCTAACCAATGGTGTAGGCTTACCTATGGCATGTGAAGCCAGTGAGCATTGAAAAGGACTTTTCCTAGTCTTGCCTCTTCCCCTCAGGTGGGTGTGATTTGAGAGAGACTGGGAGAATAGGAATTGAAGCAAAAACTATTCAAGGTGTGGTTAGGACTGTTCCCTCAGGGCTCTGACAGCATTAATTTTGATGGATCTTTACAAGATGAGGGCTCACTTAGCTCTTTCAGCTTCTGCTGTTCTGCCATGCGCAGTGTCTTCCAGTAACAAATATGGAAGCAGAATTGTATATTTATATTGGCAAATGAGACCATCTACCAGACAAAGAGCCTCTAACAAGGCAAGCAGGCATATTTATGAGGTGTTGCTGCTGCTGGCTTTTTTTGTATAGCTTATTCTCACCTCTCCTTTGATGCAGACACTACACGTACGGGTCAGGCTAATATGCTTGGTCCTTCAGGCCAGGATACTCCCACACTTGCTTGTTATGCAGCAGTAGGGAGTGTTTGGTACTACTGGTACTACCTCCAGCCTACAGCAGGAGTGGATTAGTTCATTCTCATCAATAGACACCTAAGCACCTTTTCTCTTTCACTGAACTCAGGAAGCAGATGCTGCTGCACTAGGCCCTGGGGAGCCTTGGGCTGGCCACGACAGCTCCTAGGTATCCACAAACCAGCTTTGAGTCATTCCGCCCTCTAGAACCAGACCAGCTCTTGCTTGTGAGCTACCGTTGCAACAGCTAATGCTCTTGTTGGATTTTAGTGGTTTCATGGCCCATTACTTACCGTCTCTGCCTGCTGGCTTGTAAGTAACCTGGGTTTGTCCTCATGAGAGTGTTAGTTAGAGATGCTTGCATGCAAAGCACACTGCTCAGCTTTGAAGGAGAAAGCCAGTGAGGTTTTGCCCAATGCATGTCTAGAGCTCCACCCTTTACTGAAGCAGGTGCACTGCAGACTTCAGTCTCAGCAGGTCTGGCAGAAATGAAACTCTTCGGCTGCTGTTCCCATTTGCATGCAATTCCCTCTAAGTCCTGAATGCTCTTCCTGTGACAGGTAATTTGCCTACCCGATGGGCATACGGGAAGAGCTGCATAGTCTGGGATTTCCCCGTGTTTCACACTGAGGAGGCCTGATAGATCTGCTCATGTAACTGTGAGCTGGAACTTACAAGCAACACAGGGAAAATGCACAAGGATAAGAGTGGGTTCTGCTGAAATGGAATATGTCGATCCAGTGCAGGAAGGCTGATCTAACCTGTGTGGGCTCATGAAGGTCTTCTCATGATGCTGTGTAGGGGACTGTGTCTTTGGGAGTCCTCCCACATAGGGATTACTTTGCAGGTCTTATGTGGACAGTTGCAACCAAGCATTTGGAATGTGACAAGGGGCAGCTTGCAGGGGCAACATGGTGGTGATGGTAGTGACTTTGGGACTCGACAGGGATAAACAAGAAAGGACTTGCAGCAAAGCTGACTTTGCAAGGCTGAATTGGGCAACAGCAATTTAGATCAGGTATAGATCTAGAGTGAGGCAGGAGCCTGAGGAAGCTTCCATCTTTTGCCAACACATCCATATTTGGAGATGAGGATGAAGATTGTTCTCTCCCAGGGGGTTCAAACTCCACAATATTGGGTGATTTAGTCTAGCATTAGAGAAGCTTGCCACAGCACTCATCTTTTCTGCCCTTGGGGTTCTTTGGTGACTTGGAGAAAGAGGTATTTATCTGTAAAATATTCAGCTCTGGCTTATAGAGGAATCTCCCATAAAAGCAAGAGGATAGCCCCAAAGTAGGTTATTTTCTAGAGAAAGAAAGGGAAGTTAGTTGCAGATGATCATGCCAAGATTTAGCATTTGAGTAAAGTTTCCCCAGTCTGGAAACTAGATTGTGCTATTTCTGCTGCCTTCAGGAAGGCAGGTGCTGTCATAGCAGGATGGAGTAGGAAGCAGAAGGTTGCCCAGTGCTGAAGGTTGCCCAGCACTGTAGCTGCATTAGCCTCTGTTTGAGGCTTCTCTGGCTGACCTCCAGTAATTCCTAAGAGGGGTGGCAGAGAGAGGGGGTGAATAGGAAGAGTCTGGAAGGGAGAACAGTGCAATGAGGCAGATCTAGGGGTTTAGGATCGTGGAGATCAAACTCAGGAGAGGACTGTGCAGGGACAGTGCAATTGGTGATAAGGATACATTCTTAAATCATAATTTATGCCTTGACTCCAGGTTGTCAATGTTCTCTCCTAGATTGCGGGCATGTAGCTTCCCCTAGAGCTCTGAAAACAAGAAGGGAAATACCCTTCAGAAACTGCCCAGATTTCATATTTGAAATTCAGACCACCAGTCTTGTGATTCCTGGAGATCTGATTCATGCTTTTTTGAACATGTGGGTTTGGCAATCCTGTGCTTACGTTTAGAGCCGTTTCCCAATCCCTTATTTTCCCCAGAGGTGTTCTTACTTTTCCCTTTTTTTACTCTTGTATACATGAAATAAACTGCTTGGGGGTTAGGGGAGCTGTTACCAATAGCAGAACTCATCTGTTAAATTCTCAGTGAGCTGCTTTCACTAAACAAATCCACCTTCCAACTTTGGAGGCTGAAATAACCATGGCTGACCAGATCTATTCCCCTACCTTTTTCTGCTTTGCTTCCGAAGCAGAGGGATAGACCTTCTTACAGCTCCGCTCAGAAAGGAGAAGCAAAAAAATCCTGTCCCCTTGCTATGGCCATGCAGAGGGTGCTGGACGAGCCCTGGGCTGCTGCCCCTTCTCTTAGCGCTCTCTCTCTGCTGTTGATTGTCCAGGCAGTGCAGAGAGGAAAGAGCTACGCTCCTTCCCACCCACAAGCTGCTCTGGAAGAGGGGTCTGTGTGTGCACACACGTGTAAGCTTTGTGGGACGGCATCTAAAGGCCCCTCCAGGAGTCAAGGCAGAAAGGGTGGTTACATTGGGGAGACCAAGCATGGGAGTTTTGTCCCCACAGTCAGGTAATTTAAAAAAAAAAAAGCCTTTCTTTCCCTAAAATGGTTTTTGGTCTACCTATGGGATGACTGCATCTTTATCAACATAGATATCAATCGGGACGTAAGTGCTACCTTAGCGCAAAGAAACACTGTTAATTATCTGAAGCCGCTGCCATTTGGATTCTCATGGAAAGCCTGCTGCTGGCATGATAAAAGGCAAAATCCCACACCCATGGGAGTGGAGACTGTTTTCAGTTCTCTGCAAGAGATCCCAGCCCAGCTGAAGACAGAACAGTAGTCAGAGAATAAAAAGGAGCCGTGCTGAGACGGACAGGCTTTGCATGGTGCTAGCCGCAGTCCTCCCACACTGCGGGCCAGAGCAGCAGAGCAGGACAGGAGCCCACAGAGGCAAGTGTTTTATAGGAAAAGCCCATCTCCAAATTGGTGCAGCCCTGTCCTGCGCGCTCAAACATTGCTGCTGGGCTAGGAAAGGCTGCCTGCAGGGCTGGGGGATGCAGTGAAATGTGGTGGTGGTGGGCTGGCAGCTAATTCCAGCAAAGGACTTTGTCACGGTATTAAGTATAGTGGGAGGCATAAATAGGCCTTGCTATCTTGGGACCCCATACCTCACGTTAAGTGCCAAGGAGATCCACAAAGCCAGATCCACAATATTGAGTGGGAACCACCAAAACTAGCTCCAGGGAAACCCCTAACACAGCGATTTTGGTGCGATTTAGATGCCTACGCACAAGCCGCTGACAAGCGCTTCCTTCTCGTGGCGTTAGTTATAACGCTGCAGACACCTTACAAGAGCACGTTTTTGTTGGCATTGCAGCAAAGCAGAACTTGAAGGAGACGTCCGAAAGACAGCCTGCTCTCAAAATAACTTAATAGTCTAAAATAACTACAGCTGCGTGGCCCAGTTCTCATTTTTCCTTTTGATCTACATAGGGGTCTAGGAAAGGACAAACTCCTCTAATTCTGCTCTCCTCACCTAAGGAAAACTCCTTCCCTGACGTCTTGTGAGGGGGAAGGAGAGTTCGAAGCTGTATAGGGAGTGCTCCTAGAGGGACTACAGGCCCCTTAGGTCCAAGCCAAGATTTCTAAGCTTGAGAGGGAAGGTGTGATGGGAGCAATGTAGCCTAATAACTGACAGATCAGAGGCAGAGAAAGTAACTGAGTTCTACTCTAGCTCTGAATTTGAATTAAGGTCTGAACATGCATGGATGGAATACACGTGCTCAAATTTATTATTTGCATAGAGGACAACAGCTCTGTAATAGTGAGATCTGTGCATGAGTGGCTCAGAAGAATGGTAGATGAATATTTGTGTATGACATGCCGTCCTGTTGAAGGAAACCAAAGGACAGTGCCTAAAGAAAGCTCTAGGGATGAGAGAAGGGATGGTAGTCATTGTAGGATGAAAAAATATTTTGGAGATGAGATTGCTGTAAGTCAAGGAAGCTGAGGGAAGGGCAGGGCTTCAGGTTTTTGATCAGGTTGTCAGGGTGCCTGACAAGCTGTGGAAGTTGAAGGTGGCAGTGCCTGTCCTGGCCTTTGTCCAACAAAGAGAATTTTACTCAAGTTTCACCTGACTGCAGAAGTTAAAGCCAAGTCAGAGGGACTCTGGAGGGGACTGGCTTTTCTTTGATTCAGTGTTACAAATTGCTCAAAGGCCTCAGAACAAAGGGGGACAGTAGGGAGACAGCAAGGGTCCCTGAATGGACAATAGGGAGAGCAGTAAAGGGAGAAAAGGGAGCAGCTATAGCATGTTTATGTTGCTATAGCTTCCATTAGAATGGATGAATGTAAAATTAAGGCAGCTGGGGAAAAGGGGTCAAGGTGTTTGGAGATTCAGCACCACAAAAGAAGGAGAAGGGATTATACACGCAAGTAGAGAAGCTCAGCTGGGTCCCCACATCCAGCTCTCAGACAGGCGTGTCCAAGGCTCTGAGCCCAAGGGACTGGGCCGAATATTCATGCCGCTTCCCAAAGGAGCTCCAGGCCCTTATGTATGAAAGGCCACAGAACTATTTTGTGTCATCAGCAAAAATGAGGAGGAATCATTTCTCCTCATCAGGTAAAGAGCTCTTGATGCCTCAAGACTGGCTCGACAAAGACCTCTAAAGTGAAGGATGTGCTTTATAAAAGAGCCTGGGCATGGTGGTAGATCCAGGGGCGCGCAGAGGGATTAGTCTGCCCGGAGCAGGCCTGAACCTCAGCCAGGTCTGCGCTTCGCTCAGGTCTCCATCCACACACATATGCTGTGTCATTCCGGGGCGGAAGGCCCGGGGCAGAGCCGCGCGGGGCTGAGGGGCAGGGCCCTCTTAAGGCAGCCCCGAGGGCCCCGGCGGGCTGGGCTGGGGCTGGGGCTGGGGCTGGGGCTGGGCAGGCGCCTTGGCCCCGGGCGGGCGCCCGGTGATGTTGGCTGCTCCTGGCGCGCTGCCCAGCAGCTTTCCCAAGAGCTGCCTCCGCCTCTCACCGCACAAGGTCCCATTGCAGCAACCCCATGGGAGTCACAGCTGGCGCCAGAGGCCCTTCGCTCCCGCTTCCCCCAACTCACCCACCCCATCTAAGCATGAAACTTCAGCTTCTTTGCATTGAATCAACGCATGCTACCTGTGCATGAGTCTGAAGCCCCTCTGGAGGAGAAACCTCTATTATTGGAGGGGGAAAAAATCTCCAAAATCTGCCAGCTTTGAGACATGGTCAAATCTCAGCTTTTGCTAAGAACCATGAGAGATTTAGCCTTTGCTTTTAAAGATAAAATAGCCCGAAAATGCTATCTACCCTCGGTACTGAAAGAGCCTCTGAATATACTAGGTGTAGTGTGTGTAAGATATTCAGAAATCATCATATCTCTGCAAAGCTTTCTTAAGTTTTGATTTGATCAAGACTAGAAGAAAAAAAAAATATCTTCCTGACTCACTCTCTTCCCAAGACTGCCCTAGCCCAGGGCTTTCTCCCTGCCTTGGGAAGTGTTGCAAAATCTCAGCTTGCCTTGAGGGTATCTCTCACTAAGTACTGGATATCCTAGTTTTATATAAGGACACAGTCAGAACCTTCCCACAGGTTCTTCTTTATAGCATGGGAAAAAAAAAATAGAAACTCTGATTTCTGTTTCAGCATCCACAGCAGACTGCTGTAAAGGGCTGATTAAACACTCAAGGCGATCTCCTTCTGGAGCCATCCTCCCCCGCCCCAGGGCATCACTCACCAACAGACTCTGAGAAGCAAGTACTTTCAAAGGCAAAAACAACCCAGCTTTTAATATTTGCCCTCTATACCTGAAGTTTGGGTCATTTTCAAATTTTTGCTCTGTAATAAAGATGGGTAAACCTTTCAAATTAGAAGCAGAGATTCTGAGAGCTCAGTGAGATGTAGCCTATTTGAGTTTGCAGCACCTTTCAGCCATGCTGTGAAAGGCTAATGAACTGGCAGAATGCAGAAAATTCCAGCTCTAGATAGATTCCAGCACTGACAAAAATCGGCACAACCCTGATTTCTGTATTAGACAGATGTTTACATGGGCTTTTCTGCCTGTGCTTTTCTGAAGTTGGTACAAGAAAACTACTCCCCTGCTGAGATACTGAATAGCATGTGCTGCATCTACACATTATCCTCAGACTCTTTCCGGAGAGCCAATTCCTGTGAAAATTATACATTTTCCGCAGACAGGCAATGCTTCAGTCTTACAGCTGGAGTGCAGGTCTGACGTGGTTTTGTTAATCAATCATTTTGGCCACTCCTTCAAGGATAGATGGGACGACTATAGAAGGGCTAGATGAGATAGATGACTAGAGAAGGATTTCTCCAAATTTTAAGAAATATGGAGGAAGAAGGAAGACAGCACTGAACTGAAGGTAAAGATTGAATTATTTCTTTCTTGGTAGAAATGACTCATTAAGTAAGTAGGCTGCTTTATTAAATATGCAGGCTGCATATACATAGCCACATACTTTGATGGATTATTTTTCTTCTAGAGATACACAGATAGTCTGTAAAAGAGATGGTTATTTTACCTGCCCGAATAAAGGCAGACTGAAAAGTACCTGGAGATAGAAGTGTTCTGTGTTCAATCCTTTGAATGCATTCTCCTTTTCCTACTCTTCTTTTTGAGAATGCTGGCTGATCAGCTTTTCAGCAGAATCATTTTTCCCTGCCCAATTTTTCACAAAATTATCAATGGATTTTAACGTATTAAATCTTGTAACCTCTTCAAGAAATCCCCTCCTTTCTCTTTCATCTCCCTGTTGCTGACGTTTCACACCTGGGAACTGTTACAACTCAGTCCTTAGAAGAAGTAAGAGTATTGCCTTTAAAAGAATTCATAAGGTTTCACACACAGAGAGCACATCTATATTCACACCTAATTAAAAGAAGAAAAACCCCATACCTCCTCCTCTCTTCTAGCTTCTAAGAACAGAAAAAAGAAACACCTTCAAATAGCTGTAAATAATAACCATGTCATGCTAAATACTTCAAAGTATAAGTGCAAGTATTTCAAGAGGCTTGGGGAAGTACTACATAATTACAAATTAGCTCTCAGAAACAGATACAGTTGATCTGTCAGATAATTCTTAACTCCAAGTAGACTTTAAAATAATGCCCTCTGTGATCTGGCAGAGAGAACAATTACTCACCAATAACTGCAGTTCTTCAAGGAAAACATGTACAGTGGGAGTGTGTGCAAATCTGGTAAGATACACATTTTTTTTTTTTGCCTTAGCAGGACCCATGAAGAACTTCCTTCTTCTTCCTCTCTCAAGCCAAGGCAGAGCCACCAAAGGCAGTGGCACCACATGAACAGTAGTTCCTTGTAAGCGCAGAAGCACCGGAGAGTGACAGCAAGGAAGTGGAGGACAGTGGTAAGTAACTTATAGACAGTGTACCTAGAAGAATTACAGTGCCTGTTCAGCAGCCCACTTCAACAGTGAATGCGAACAGTTGCTCTGCTGCTGACTCCAAACACATCCCATCTGTATGTCTGGTAGTTACCTTCAGGTGAGCTTCGAGGACCAAAGATTTGCAAGGATCCAAAGGACTGCATAAAAGCAAATGCTGTACCCAGCAGGGGCCTACAGATGACCTAATCTTCCAGTAACACTAGTGATGGTGGAATAGGGACTGGTGGAATAGGGACTGATCATCCTATTCCAGTCTTGATACAGCCCAAAATCCAACTGGATAATCTGAGGCATGGCTGGAAAACTTTCAAACTTCTGAGACAGAAGCAAATTGTAAAAAAGATTCTTCAAAGAGTGCCAGGATTTTGAGACAGAGGTTGGGAAGAGAACAGGCAACTGGCTCTGATGGGGTCTGAGGCAGGAATTTCAAGTAGGTCAGAAGATTGAGAAACCTGTCAGAGAAACATTCTTTGAAAGGCAAGATGTGTCTACAGTTTCAAGAATCTTGTAGAAAAATACTGACCAAAGAAGGATCTAATGGTAGAAGGGTTGACCACCATGAGACCTGTTCACTACAAAAAAAGCAGTAGCCTGAACAATAAGATGAACTAATCTGTACCACCAGCTCCTTTAATTTCAGCAAAGACATTCAGCTTTCAAGGCACGGATAAAAATCCTTCTTTTCCTCCTCCCTTCACTCAAAAAAGCCCCAAGAAAGAGGGGCCTAGAAGGAGCTTTTTAGAAGGGAAGAAGAGAGCAAAGCTAGTTACTAGCACGTTGACATAGTTGCAGATGGTAGACGAAGAGTGACCAGTTTATGCTTGCAATAAAAGTGAAAATAAAAGGGAGTAGCAGCAAGGACCAATACACGTGAAATGAAGAGACAGTGCTTTTTTGCTAATACCTTCAAAGTGCTGATTGCAGAGGCAAAAGGGATATGTTGTTTGCACCAAGTAAAACAGTGGATTTCGGGCTTGTGACTTTCCTACAGACGAAGGCAGGACAAGGCACTGACCCATGGCAATAAGCCCAGTGCCAAAAGGTGTCAAGACAGAGAGCTCAGATGCACCAAGGGCTTTATTTAGTCTCTGTACTAAAGATTGCGTTCCAAAAAGGAGGAAAGGCTTCACTGCAGATCTGTTACCTCCAGCAAGCCCATTTCATGAAGTCCAAACCTTTGGACAGTCTGCACCCTAGGACATCCTCATTTGCCTTAGTCTCTTCATTTTAACCCTAATGACTATAAAAGAAGCAAGCAAAGAAAGAACTGGGCAAACCAGTGAACTTGGAGAAGAGCTGACAGCATTTTTTTTCCAGGCAGAGTGCACTTACATGGCAAAACACAGGTGCTTACAAGAAAGTTGGCCTAGAACAACTCAATGCAAACAAAAGCCTTAAGCTAATTGCGTCTAAGTGTCCAAGAGAGTACAATAGCTTTGAGGAATTGCATAGCAAGCTCTTCAGGGCCCCAGCTACCTTCCTCATTAAACACAGAAAAAAATCCTGGAGGGTATGTTAGCACATCAGTGAGTGTCTTTTTCAGAGGCAGAGAAAAGATGGAATCAAAGATAGTGTAAAGGGCTGGCAAATGGATTCAGTGCTAAGGCTAGAAAATGGCAAAAGAAGGGAAAAAGCATGAGTAGGAGTCAAGATCCAGCAATAACCCTTTGCTCCTCTTAACTGCATGCAATGTTTTAAGAAAATAGCAAAATATCATGGACAGCAATAGATTAACAGATGACCTGGAAAGCAAGAAAGCATCTGGAGTAAGGTTTAAGAACAACCTTGAAGCATCAAGGACATCATAGATGGCTCTGCTGCTGAATCCCTAACCTTGAACAGAAGCTTCATGACACTGAAAGGCATTGGAGAATGATGGCAGGGCTTGTCCTCACAGCCTGACGACAGGATTTTTAGTATTTGCATTTAGTGGTCTACCTATACATAGCGGTACACAATGTAAACTTGGGGAAAAAAAGAAAAAAAAAGGGGGGAAGAGAGTGTGCATAACCATCTCCTCATTAGTTCCTGGTCTGGTTGAGCAAAGCTCAAGCACCTCCCCAACGCTCTTTCCAAAGCCACGTTTGCTGTTCTCCAAATCTCACAGCACAGCGCTGGAATGAGAGGTGGACTGAAGCCTTAGGAAGGACAGAAGTATTTATAACCTTTTACCAAACCCATGACTACCCCTGTCTGAAATTAAGCCCCAAGACCCACTGAACCATTTTCCAAAAATGCCTTTTTTTTTCTTTTAAAGCAATTGGGAAGAGAGAACTTGCTTTGGCATGCAGTCCTGACGGTAGGCATGTCAGAAATATTTCAAGCATCTGTCCTGCATAATTGATCAATAGATATTCTTTCAGCAAGAGCTTTTTCTCTAATATCTTTCATCTTTAAACTAATGAGATATTAAAAAGTCAAAGAGGCAGGCTAGTATGCAGATGCTCAGCTTTGTTCTCCAACCTGTGCTTAATTTAGCATTGCTTTACAGATAATTTAGGGCAACGATTCCCCTGCATGTTGTGGAAGTTCTGAGAAGCTTCCTGTGTTTTTACTTCGTGGAAAATATGCAAAATGCTTACCTCTGCTTAGATGTTAGAAACCAGCCTTTGTATTGACTCGTGGACAGTTAAGCAAGTGAGAGCATTTTTTGTTGTTTTTCTGGAAGTTGAGCTCGCTCACCTAGGATGAATTCAAAGCCTTCTTAGATGGAAGTTTATATTTCAAGTCTGGCAGTAGTGCCAATTTACTGTGATGGGCAGATACAATGGGGACTCATTAAGAGCCATGCCATTAGTCATGATGACGCCAAATTTCAGATACTGAATTTCTCATATTAAGAAATAGACAAAATTACCAATTTGTTATTTTTAATAAAATAATTGCTTTAATGCAGTATTTAAAATAATTTTAAACATCGGATCAATAAGATACAGTACACAAATATGGAAAATGCTGCACTTTACATAAAAAGTAAAGCTTAAGCATTTAATTATACAAAACAATTTTGCCCGATGCCATCAATATCTTGCAAACTATAGCTTAGTCAAAGTACTGCTTTTCATATATATATATATATATGTGCTATATATACATATATAAATAATTTACAGCATTCATTTACTAAATTTGTTTACTACTGTTTCAACACAAAAAAAAAAAACCCATAACCGATTGAAACCTTACTGAATTGGGTAAGTATGTGCAGTGTTTCCGATGGTGGAGGGCGTGTTTGAACTCTCCCCTCGAGTTCCGAGGGAGCATGCCAAGCAACCATGGGAAGCTGGTTCCTTAAAAGAGACGTTTCAGCAGGAAGCCATTCAGTGCAGTCGGTGCCTTTCCCACTGGCCCTGCCAGCAGCCAAGCTACACAGCGCTGGGTCCCGGGAGGCAACGGGTTTGGAGGCTGGGGACAGGGAAAGGACCGGGAGTCTTTTTTCCTCCTACCATAAGGCAGTCTTTACTAGCAGAGCAGAAAATCTTTGTCTCTTCCAGCAGTTTTAAGAACCTGGAGCCCTCCTCCTCCTCGCTGAATGGAAACCAGGCAACTGGCTAAACCAACTAGCTTTTATTTAAGAAGTTCCCCTGTTTTACCACATTAAGGTATTATGAAATTAGGATGACAATTAAATCAGTATTTTCAAAGTAGTGAATACTGTGCTTTGCAAACACTACTTTTCTTCTTAAAAGAGGCTCCAGCTGTAAAGTTTTAGACTGTGTATTTTAAGTGTTCCTTTTTCTGCAGTCAGCACAGATTGCTTTTGTCCGTTTCTTTTTAAAAAACCCATGTTTGAGTTCATTGCTATTTTTGATAACTACTTAAAGAAAAAAACATAAGAGATCTGTTTCTTCAGTTTACCCTTCCTTTTTAGGCTCTTTCACTCCCTGTGTTCAAGTTTAGAAACTCCAGATCTTCCCAAACATGGAAGTATGCCGCTACATGCAACTGCACTGTTTGATATATGTTAATAACAAGGAATTATCCATTTATTTACCTGCCTTCAATTGCTTTCTCAGAAGAGAGGGAGGGCCCTGGAGGTGAGGTAAGGGGGAGGGAGAAGGTGCCCCTTGTCCCTTCACTTGCTATTTCGTCCTCCGCATTCTCCACTACATTTAGTAGAAATTCTAAACCCAGAAAATTTAAGGAGATGCAGAGTCAGGTAGGCAAAACATTTGCATGTTGGCTGACTGCTAGCTCATGATTAAATACAGTTGTCATGCTATACAGTGCCCTTAACATGTTAATTTGCTTCCCTAAGGTTGGATTGAAGAAGGCACCACACACAGAACAGATGTTGCAGGCTCCGGCGTACTGAAGCAAGTGACACACATAAACTAGGGACACGTCTCAAGCCCTCAGAGCCTGCAAGGCAGTCAAATGCATGCAGGTAATCAGGTGCTTGGGTGTGCAGTTCAGTGTTTTCACTGGTTTACAGATTGGTTTAAGCCAAATATTATTAAAAACCCTACAGGTGATAAGTTAGGTATTTAATAAAAATGTTTATCTGTAAACAAGAGTTATCCTTACAACGGATCTTTTTTTTCCAGAAATTGGAATTTCAAGACAGTGCAACAACGCTTCAGTGTTTTCTTTGGCAGTAGACAGCAAAGTTGAAATGTAAAACTCAAATCACTTCAAAAGAGCACGGTACAAGGCGAGAGAATGCTTCATCTCCCTTTCCTGTTCCATGCAGAATATCAAGTCCCTGAGACAAACGCGGGTTATTCTTGGACGAAGCAAAGGCTTTGTAAGGCTGAAACCCGGTGATCCAGGAGCAATTCCATTGCCATTCAAACCCTGAAAGAAGAAAATAAAAGTTACAAATCAACTGAAGTTTTTACATTAAACCCTGGTTGTAGGCCTGCTTGCACAGAACTAGCCTGCTGATGTTCAGTTTTACATGTTCGAAATTAACAATCCTGAATTCCATGTGCATTAGATGCTTTAAAAGAAAAAAAGTGTCTGATAGTGTCTGCTAGTTAAACAGTCTATTTTAAAGGAAGGAAGGAAAAAATAAGTGAAAAGATTTCCTATTTCTAACTATATTATGCTATGTTAAATAACTGGAGTTGCACAGAAGTCAAACGCCATTAGTACTTGCAGAGGCAAACGCCAGGCTAGCTGTGAGGGTGCTACCACAGCTTCCACTTGCAAACGCTTGCAAAGCTTCCAGAGCTTGTGCAAGGCTTCCTTCCACTTGCAAACGCCCAAGCTCCAGATGTTCACATTTCTTGAAGGAAACTGTCACTGAGAACAAGCTTTCCCCTTAAAACGTTGCCAGAAGAAAAAGTGCATTCCTGCCAGGGCCATTTGGGAACAGTCCTTTTTTTAAGGGAGCACATACACAAAGTCAGGGCATCTGTGTTTTCAGAATGTTATATTCAAGCCTATCTATCTCTGTCAGCTGCTTTGCTCGGTTATGAAAGCACAATTGGTGGGGAGATGATGATGTTTAGTAGTTAGACATTCAGGCTATTGGAATGAGCAAGCCCCACGCATTCCAAAATGCCCCAAGATTTATTATTAGGGGTGGGGAGGAAGAAGATTATCATGAGCTGCACAATAGACTGGCTACTTATCTTGGAGCCAATCTATGCTACACAGCCAGTCTCTTATCACTACTGGAGGGTTCTTGGTAATGAATGCAATTTGTACAAATACGAGCGCTCAGTCTCTGTAACTTCAGCAAGGCAATGCCTGCCAGCATCAACACCGCTCCGAGATGGTGTTGCCTGGATGCTGCGTTAACTATATCACTTCTTACCCTAACATTCTCTGCAAGACTTCAGCAAAATGACTTTGCCCACTTGGCTTAGAGACATCAGCTTTTTTTAAAAAAAAAAAAAAAAAAACACATATATTAGGAACAAATACCAGTCTGTTGCAGTACTAGTGTTGTACTAGTGTTGTTAGGGGAGAAAAGCACTGAAATTCATTAAAAAATAAGAGAGGATTCACCAGCTAGCAGCGAGCTGCAGAAAAGCCAGGGCATACGGCAGAAACAGAGGCTGCATTTCTCCCCAGCAGCACGCAGGGTATTCGGCATCGTTTCCTTTGCTTTGCAGTCGATATTGCTGAACACTGAAAGGCCACGGCCTGAACCTTCCCGTTTGCTAAATGGCTCGGGACAAACGGGAACGTGGGCAGGTGAGGGGGCCGCACGGCGCGGAGCGGGCGCCGCGGTCCCGGCAAAGGCACGGGAGGGTCACAGCGCGGGCTCCTCCTGTGACAGCCCCGAAGGATGCGGGAGGAGAGAGCTCTGCAATGCAGCTGCCAGCGCAGGGTTGAAAAGGAGGTCAATCCAACAGGATGCAGCAGAAGGCCCGAGGCGGTGTTATAAATGAAACAAACCCCAAGGGCTTCCAGTAACCCAACAGCAATGTCCTCTATAATTCAAAAGAACTTTATGGAGGTGAAAGTATTCTCTCTCTAAATAGTCACTAGGTGGGAAGTCTTACCTTTAAAGAGGCATGGAACAACAAAAACACCCCCTCGAAATCTTGTTTGCTCCCTTACAAAACCAGGCAGACATCACAAATCCCTGCATCTGCTTTGGAAGCCATCGGATCTGCAAAGCAGAAGCTCCAGGCTGCCTGCGTCCGAGTCACAGATTTGCTAAGCCTTACTTCTCATTTACTGCCCAGTGCAGAGGCATGCAATGGTGTTACACTGCAAACATCATTTCCAAGGCCAAAGCTTGTCCCGAACCTCTGTTTGCTATGGCAGCCGCACGTTAAGTTTCACACGGCATCACAAGTTGTATCTCAGCGGCCAAAGACCCTCTGAAACGCAGCACTCGGTGAGCTACTGAGCCAGCTCACTACCAAATGCAAGTTAAAAGAGGAGATCCCTCACTAAGGGCAAGATGGTTTAAAATGAAAAAATGAAAAGAAGAAGAAAAAAAGGCGACAGTCTAGGTCACTGTGGTCCAGCTTGGGACTGCAGAAAGACTTCATCTTGTAGGGGAACTCACCTGGCACCATATGCCAGGTGCCACAAAGGCTCCTGCACGTACATCTGAGCAAAGTTTATCCAGGGATTAGCACTGATGTCTTTTAACCTTTGTCCTCCACAGTTGCAGAGCATTGGTCTGACAGTTTCATCTGCGATTTTTGCATTACTGCCTTTCACCAAATTCCTTTGGAGCAAAGCTAGAGGCCAGCAGCCCGTCTGCATCCCGACCACGGACTCTGCCATCACAGAGGTGCAGCGTGAGAGGACACCTACCAGCCAGCCCGGCTACCAGCAGCAGCGCGGCCGCCTGCAGCGGGGGTTCAGCATCAGCCACAGGGCCACCTGCGCATGAGCCCACGTGAGGGGGCAACGGGGCCCTGCACCGGGGAAGCCGCCCTGTGCAGCAGCCCGGGCACCGTCAGCATCAAAATCTCCTCAGGAGCTTTCACTGTACTGGTATTTGTGTAGAACACACTGTGGGACTCTGGCATTGGTCCCGTATATGTTCTGCAGCTGGCACTGTCGAAGGTGGCTTCCTAAACCAGTCTTTGAAGATCTTTAGAGCTCTCTCCAGTGGCTAGACCAAGAATTAAACGTTGATTCTCTCAGAAAAAGCAGGAGAACCTGATGCAAAAGAGAGTTATGAAATTAAAGTAGCAAGCCTTGCATGACAGATCTTTTCCTTTACCTGAACCATCATCACAGTGTTATTTCTTGTCTCCAAGGAATGTGAAGCACATAATCTAGGAATTTTAATTACTGACAAGAACATTAAAATTGCTCAGAGGTATTACATAGGACACGATACAGAGCTCACTGAGGTCAGCATAAGCTTTCCTTCCCACAATTTCAGGTCAAGTCCACAGTGAGCTCTTCCTGGCAGAGCACGTATTCCCTTCTCAAATCCTATGGCTTCACACACATTAAAATTTGAAACTCCTAATCCTATTTTCTGTGGAGCACTAACGGAACAAACTGTTCAATCACATGTTAAAAGCAGAGGCAGTAGTTCTCAGTTACATTTTTGGTGTGGCACACAAACTTCCAAGTCTCAGAGCTAAGATCCCAAGAGAGCAAAACTGCCACTGCAGCCCTGCTGTGCACTATAAAAATATCACCAGAAAAAGGAAGCAAAGTCAGAAGGTAGTTTTCAATGACATTTCCAAATGCTGAAAAATTACAACAGCTTGAAGTAGAAACTTGGTCACAAAGTGGTTAGAAAATCTAATAACTCGGAACAGAATCTCAAATTCAGGTTTAACTCCCAGCTCCGTCACCTGTGGCCACACTGACACCTATGATACCTAATATATCCTGTACACTAGTTTCCCAGCTGTAAAATGCAGAAGATTTTTTTTCCTCTTACAAGAAAAGAAAGTAAAAATCCACTAATGCAATGTGAAGCGCTCAGACACTTTCCTGGATCTTATTTGGCAACAAGGGGAAGGAAAAAT
>JAVCKT010022504.1:0-10814 GCA_032273925.1 Rhynchotus rufescens
GTCCTTTTTGCAAGAGCTGGGCTGGGAGGACCCACTGCCTTGGGGGTGCCAAGGCCCCGCGCCTAGAACGCCGGCACTTTCTATCAGAAAGGATTAAATAAGCGAGTTTTTTTTTTTTTTTTTTTAAAAGGACAATTAACTATTGCTGTAGAGTCCTCTAGCGGTGAACATGTCACTCACCACCCAGGCAAGTCCCCAGGTGAACTCAACCTCAACAAAAACGCAAACACAAGAAGAGCTATAGGTAAAATACACACACAGAAGATTTCAAATATTCTACCTCAATGCACCTATATGATCTATTTAGGATCTGTGCTCATTCTCTTCCCAGTATCATTTTCCATCCACATCTGGAGGGTGCTCTTCCCGATGTGCGGGTCCAAGCTTGGCATGCATCAGAAATTCGGGAAATTTCCCCTTTGGCTTCTATTGCTGCTATTGTTCAGAGAAAGGATGGAAGAACAAGAATCCATAGCACTGAAATGCCACCAGCCTCATGCCCAAACTCTCTCCAGTTTAAAATCCAGACGAGAACCATTTAGGCAGCGCAGGATACTGTGCTGAGGAGCACAGGGCAGTTCAGTCCCCAGCAGCCTCGTAACACCGAATGTGAAATAATCCAGGATTGGGCTCTGGTTCTGAGCAGTGAGATAAATCTTTCTGTCCACAGCTGGTTGAAAGCAGGGGAGTTTAGATGAGATTTCAGCACTGAGTAAATTCTGCTCAGTATTCTTCACTATTCACTCTTCAGAATGTCTCCTCCCATGTTGTCTCCAAGCCTGTTTTATTCCTGGTCCTATCAGTCCAAGGACGTGGCCTTATGCAAAATCCATACTGAGGTCTGAGCAAAAGGCTGCAGCAGCAATTTGAATATGTGACAGAGAGGAAAAAAAATCTATTGCCTGCTGTGAGTTCACTCTGCTAAAGAGAAAAGCGTTACCCTTGACAGGATATTCCCCCTGATAATGAGGCAATCATGTCCACATGGAGCTCTCGCCCTTCAGGCCCAGCTCTTCTGAACTGTGATTCAATTTCTGCTTCAGAACCAAGGAACAAATCTTACAAAGGTCTGAGACTTCACTACAAAATATGCTCTCTCATGCTGCAACCAAATAATTGGACGCTCTTTCTTTTATAAGAGTCTTTTTCCCCTCCCATTTGAATAATCAGCTACAAATACTGCCCTTTGAATTCGTTCTTCTACACGGGAAGAGCTGCATTAGCATCTGCTAGAGATAACTCGCTAGTCATTGACAGGCTGTTTAATTTAAGAAGCAACAAGAAGACCAGAGGAAAAAAAAATAAAAAGGATCATGAAATTGTTAGCAGACTTGAGACTGCTGCGTTCTAAAGTGCTACTATTCTCACATTACCAAACAATTCAGACGACTGAAGCTCTAAAAAACATTTTTTTTAAAATCTTCATTTATCCTGCCCAATATTTATTCTGCATTTGAGCCAGCACATAAAAATAACGTCGAAACACACAATAATTTAAGCATGAAGGGACCACAGATGCTCATCTGGTCCAACATCCCGCTCAGCACTGGCCCAGCAAGACCAGTTTGCTCCTGACTGGTCTCACTGAGTTGTGAATACATCCAGGCTGGAGAGCCCACCACCTCCCCTGCAATGCAGCATGTGCACATCCATATATTCATGCAATTAGCTTCATCTCTCGGCGGGGTCAGATTCCCTTCTCTACTTGCTAAGCTTTTTCCAGACAAACGCTGCGATATCGGGTTTGTGTTTGAATGCACATTTCTGTTCCCACCGACTTGCTTTAATTATTCTTTCTTCAGGCCTCATGTCTCACCAGTAAGCGCAGACTCCTTCCTGAATAATTCTGCGGAGAAGGAAGGATTTAAGCTTATCTCTGCCAACGTCTCCGTGGGGTCCAGATGCTCACTGGTGGTGTCACTGTTAATTAGACTGATTATAGAAGCGCTTACAGTAAACTTAAACCGCGCTGCCAGCCGCCCATCAGCCCTGCTTGCCTGCAATACTTTCTATTTCACTCCACGTCCAAAGACTGTACCAATAAATAATAATATCGTACTTGGAAATAATAATGGCTTCATAAAGCTGAAGTAACAGAGATTGAGAGTGTCATTTCTACTACAGAAATGTGCCCCTGGGGTCTGCTGTCTGGCTGCTTTCTTTTTTCTGCTGTGGCCCAAAGGGGAATTTCCAGGCACTTTCAAAGTGGCTTTTCACAAGGGGATTAACAAAGAGACCATTGCCAGGGCCCTGGGAGAGCAGGAACTGCTGCCTCTCAATGGGAAAGTTCCCCCCTTCCCCCACCCACACTTCTCCACACCAGAGAAAATACTGAAGAAAATGAGGTGCAGTGTTAATGAAAATTTCCTCTGACCTTATGCTGAATTTCTGTGACGACCAGAAACTCAGTTCAGTGGCTGCCTCTAAATTCCATTATTAGGTTTTTTTTCCGCTCTGGATTAAATTTCTTCATTTTTTAAAATGGAGAAATTCTAACCAGAACTGTTATTTATATATATTTATATTTTCCACTTCAAATCCACCCTCTATACAAAAATTGTTCACTGAAAATAAATCTCATCAGATGAATGATATCCTTTTAACAGATATAAGAGTTAGGCTTCAGGAGTGGAACAGATAACGGGCAGCAAGTCTTGATGGAGCAACTAGAATAGACAAGAAGTACTGAAATGACATTCTTAAGAGGTTCATTTTAAGTCCAAGATAAAACTCAAGTTCTGAGACCCACAGAAAGTCCCTTTCACAAATCAGGGAGCAGGAGATGTCATTTTCTCAGGTGCTGAAGACTCACTGTGGACAGCAGTGGGGATCTCCTGCTGCTTACGGCTTCTCTTGTCTTCCCAGAAGAGACCAGAAAGCCTGAGGGACATGAATAAAAGCCTTATAATGAGGGGAGACAGATGTTTTCTGGCTTTTAATGTGTTTTCATCACCAGCTGAGGCCACTAAGAAATGCATGATCTTTAGAGATGGGTCCAGGCATCATCACCCTTGGAGATGTCTGGTGGGCAGATCCCTGCTTCCTCCTTCTAGGATCCATGGAGCTTCCACAGTTTGTGATTTCACTTCGTTTTCTGATTTTTGGGAATGATAAATGGTATTTCCAACACTAGTCCTCGCCAGCTGGTTAGCTCTCTCCTCTCCCAGTCAACACGAAGAAGGAAGAAGCCTTTGAAATGGGGCCATCCTGGAGGCTGCAGAGTAATCAGAGAGGTTCACCCTAAACCCTCTGCGATGCCCAGGGCTTTGCAGGACGTGTGTGCACCGACTGTCCCCCCACAAGGGGACATCATTTGAGATAACTTCTTGGATATTTTCATACTAAATGAGACTAATAATGAAACCACAGTGAGCAGGAGCCAGTGCACAATGAGAGAGCATTTCTCTATATGCTGGATTCACTGTGCTGTGAAAGTGCTCTGCCAGCAAAAGCAAAAAATATAGAGGGTTTTGTTACCCCTGTAAACCAAAAAATCAGATATCCAATCCATTTACAGCTCAGAATTTACCATAAAAAAAGTCTCCACACATCTGCAGTTCGTATAAATGACAAGAACCGTTTGTCCAACTGCAGCTGCAGCTCGCAGCTCTCCACTGCATTCCAATGGGAGATGCTAGAAGGGCTCCAGTGAGCCCGGGAGTGGTGCTGGGGTGGTGCCTGCCATCCGATAATCCAAAATATTCCTCCTTCAACCTCCTGGAGGACAGTGGGGCCAGCTGGGGCAGGCAGAGAGCCACTCTGGGGATATTGAAGGCTATAGATGACCTGGTGCATCAGGTAATGGTGCTGATCAGTAGCTTGGAAGCTCACGCTGCTCCAGACTCCGCTCCTCTTTAATTATCTGCTGTGCACTTCTCGTGTAATTAAAAGCTAGAGCATCTTCTCTTCTCCTTGATGCGCAGGCACAGCCCTCTGTTGCAAATACACTTGAGACTGGAGCGAGGCCTTTCGCTGCCTGAACTCCTGCTTTTATTTCTTGTTAAATGTGCATAGCAGACACTACCTGCACTGTGCAGGGGGCTTAAATTAATTAAATGTTGTTATGGAAACAGCAGAGCAACCAGAGCATGGTGGTTGTAGGGGAGGGAGGGAAGGAGACACTCATAATGCGAAGTGGCTCCATGGATGATTTGAAGGGACAAGCCCGGATCAGGCTTTTGGAAAGTTGCTAGCGCCAAGAAAGGTCTCCTGCATTGATGCGTCCTTTCTCTTCCAATAGCTGATAATTCCTGATTGTATCAATCCACCCTTGTGAGCCTAGTGCGAAGCCATAGCTTTTTAACAGATCAATAATCTCCCATCTTCCCATTTCCTATGTGAAAATGTCCAGGAGGTAACTGTTGATCAGTTAGATACATATCTGCAGGACTGGGTTCTGTCTACAGATTCTGAGCCAGCATCTTAGTCTGGGAATGTAAATCAGCCGCCCTGCTTTGTTTTCTGCTCCTTTGACAGGTTGCAAACAAATTCCAAACCCAACCTGTGACATTGGATAACGGCCTAACCCATACCCTACATTATCACCCAATTTCAATCCAGATCCACCCTTCACATGATCCCTGTCCTGAGTAGGTGCTGCTGAGAGAACTGAAAGCTAATTAAAGCTCCTCATCAAGAGATAAACACATCTCATGACCAGATGATCCCTCCTGGTATCCCTCCATCCACCCATTTTTATCTCTCCTCGTGGAATCTGCACAGATCAGCCATACCATCTGCTTACCCGTGAAGGAAGAGCAGCTTCACGTCCTCCTGAAGATGGTCTGATAAACGATGTAAGCCCTAATGGGTGGACATGATCTACTTGCATTGCATTAATAATTCCAAAAGGGTCTGCTGATCTTATCACCTGATGTCTACATTGTGTGTTAATCAACCACATCCCCAGTGCACTGAAAATTTCCACTGTGACAAGCCCAGTATTGAAGCAAGCACCTAACTGCTTCCATTGACACTAAAAAATCCCTGTCTTGTTAATAGTATAAACGGACTAGGGACTCTGCCTCCCAACTTAATTCAAAAGTGCTATAGGCATGAGTGGGTTATAAAAGCTGTTCTTCAAAATAAAAGGCAGTTCCCTGCCAGAAACAGCACAAACATCTTTATGACAGTGCAAAAAGAAAAAAAAAATCGAAAAGAATTGTCATAAAGGGAACCATGTCACTTGTGAACTTTACTGAATTGAGCCTAATGCAAAATTCATGCTGAGATGTCACAAACGAAAGGCAGTTTATTAATCCAACTTATCTGGAGCTGGTAGGCAGCAGTCATGGTACATTAACAGTGTATGAATATTCCTCAGGCTTATTTGGATTCCTATTCAGGATCCCTCTTGTGAGTGCAGCAGGGTCCATAGAGGTCTTTTGGACCAGGAGACCGGCCTTCTCCTGCTCTCCCTTCAACATATCTTTTTGTATGCGTCACACAGTGAGTGCTGTGGGGCTAAATGAGGCATGCCTTTGCCATCTCACTGATCAGAATGCAACACCAAGCTAACTGTGTCATGATTCCAGTCATGCATTAGAAACCATTTTATCTCTTCATTACGTTTTGTATATTCCCAGGCTAACTTTCCCTATAGGGAAGAAGCTGCAGGGAGAATAGGGTTCTTAGACTCCCTTTTCACATGCTTTCACCATTTTACAATGTCTTATTTTCCCCGTACAGAATTGCAAAGTGTCTTACAGCTGGTGTGCACAGAAGAAACACTCTCTGCCTGACAAGAAAGCATCAGTGCACCTATAGCAAGAACGTGTAGCTTCTCATAGTGAGCTTGTCAGCACAACACCCTTCCAGAGAAAACAAGAAACACCCCAACGAAGCAGCGGAGTGGGACCAATGCCTTCTGAAAGGATGACGGGAAGGAGGAATTAAAATGACTGGAATTAAAAATGGAGCAGACTTGTAAGCTGTCTCCATGTCTCCTGGTGTTGGATAGCAGTCAAGGTAGACAGTGATGAGACTGAGAGGTCTGGCTAGAAAAATGGACAACCTCAGTCCTGGTAAATGCCATTAAAAAAACTTTAACAGGGAGGAAGATCCATAGGATTAATTCATCCTTTGAGGTTTAAGCTAATTTTCCAACTGACTTCAGCAGGGTCAGGATTTTCCCAGAACCCTGTGGGAAGCAGGAGTCTTTAACCGGGGCTGCTTGAGAATTTAGCCCCACTAGAAGCTGGACAAATGTTTCTCATTCGCAGTTGGGTTGAACCAGCTCACTGCAGAGCTGAAGCTTGGCATGAACGAATACAAGTAGGAGAGGAGATGGGGGCTGTGGAGCTGCAGGGAGCCAAAGGATGTACTTAGGGTGGAAATGTGATGGGGAGATGACTTCACACAGAAAACTGCAGCAGAGGTTTACTGAGCTCTAGAGGACTTCAAGAATCTTTTACAGATGAAAGTGTTTTGGTTTATTGAAACCAAACTAGCGAAGCACCTCAAAGAAAGCAGAAGTCTTCTGGTCTTGGTGGAAGAAGACTTGAACGCATGTATTACAAACATTTTAAAGTAGATCTCTTTCTGTCATGTTTATGGATGCTACCCAGCGTAGCTTTTATCAGATATGCATTTGGCTCAGCACTAAAGTGAAATTGCAGCTAAGCTACCTACAAAGAAAGATCTACAAATGCTATAGAATGAGAGTTGCTCAAAATCTATCCTCATTTACATCCGTGCAACTTCATTGATTTTAATGAGGTTGCACTGATATCCCTGATGGTAGAATTTGGTTTGGATGTTACAGAGAGTAGATGGGAATGTATTACACAATTATGGCAGTGAGCTCCCTTGTGTCACAGTGCCAATGACTCATTAAACGACTTTGTGTGTGTCACTTAACCTTTCTGTGCTGTGATTTTGTTTATTTATCTATTTTTTTCTTCATGTTGACCTGCCTTAAGTGGGGAATGACTGTTGATCACTTTGAACATTGGTGATGGAGGATACTGCAAACTGCAGTGCATAGACAATTGCAGTTGGAAGCAAAAAGGAGCCAAAGTGCTATGAAATGTGCCACTAATTAAGGATCTCACCTTTTTTGAGCAAAGCCACTGAAATGTGAGATCCATTAGAAAAGAAAAATAGCAGGTTAGTCCTCCTAGGTCCCAATATTGCAGAGATTTAGGACTTCTCTGTTTAAATGAAAAATCTGAAATAGTGTATTTTAAGGCTGAAGGCCTCATACTCCAGGTTAAGGAATGTGTCTTGAAATATAGGGGCACAGTGAGACTGGCTGAGCCTTGGAGAGCAGTGGTAGTGGGAATTTGGTAAGAACGGTTGCCATCCATCCATGCTGGTTTTGTGACATCGAGGCACCTCTGTCTAAAAGGCATCCTGGCTCTCTGCATGCCTAAACTCAAAGTGGACTGTTGTTAATATATTATAAACCTTGCGGTTTTGGATAGCTAGTGAAGTAGGAGAAAGATACACTAAATGAAAATCTGAAGATGGGAAATTTGGCAACTTAGTGCAACTTTGGCTGGACTATAGCAGAGGTGATTTTTTTCCTTCATGCTTAATCTTAGGAAATCAGGAAAGAGGATTTGCTCAGAGAATGAGTTCTGGGAGCCTGGATGCTCACCCGTGTCATGCTGGGTGCCCTGTTTTAGGAGCATAGTCTGCCTCCAGCCTCCCTTTCCCTGCTCATACCATCCGCACTGCACTGAGGCAGAAGGGAGGATCATGGATTGAGCTTTGCACCACCAAGTCCTCATCCATCTGCTCAGGTCACCTTTCTGGCTGCTTTGCACCGCAGACAGGCACCGAGCAGGTGTAAGCAAGCTAAGAAATAGCTCCACAGCTTCACATAGTCCTCTCCGAGGATGGTTTCTACTTTTAGAGCTTCTCCTGTTGGATGTTCATGCTTTATGGTTGGGCTGCCCACAAGATGGCAGTCGCCGCTAGCACATCACTCATGTCCCTGTCATGCAGCTGGACTGACAGCTGTGGCCACAGGGCTGGCCAAGCTCTGCTCCAGCAAGACACAGGAGCTAGCAGGGTGGAAGAGAAGACCGTGGTTGTTGGAGACAGTCTCCCTATGGGCTGAGAGCTGCTGCTGCCAGCTTGCATGATTACAGTGCAGACATGCCTTTAATAGCTATATTTTATCCTCAAAGCTCAGCAATGCAATAGAGATGTCAGCAGAGCCCCTCTAGATCTAGAGACTAGGACTCCTCTAGATACACTAGGACTTTCCTCTAGGGGAAGAGAGAGAGAGGAGAGAGGGCTCTCTAGGATCCCTCTAGATAGACCAGGGCTTTTCTCTCCTTATCACTGTCCATGTTTTTTGCAGTTGGGACTGTTCTCCCTGAAAATGCATGGAAAGTAAAGAAAATATCTCTGCTTACATTAACTATCAGCATGTCTCCTTCTAGTACATGTGATAGGACCAGGGCACTCAGCTGAAGCTGAAGAACCCACTGCTTCTCTGGACATCTCTGGGTTAGTTGAAATGCGTTACAGGATTTCTGAGACAGGGCAGTTTATACCTTGTCGCTCAGAAGTTGTGATTTCAGGATTATCTTATAGACCTTGATTTGGGAGTCACTTTTTAGTGCAGGAATTGGCCACATAAATAAGAAAAACACCTGATAATTCAGGTGACAACCTTAACTATATGTTTATCTCCATCCTCGTAAATATATCCAAGCTACAGTAGAATCTGCAACAAAATTATAGCCTCGGCACTGAAGAGATTTCTGCCACTAAAAATATAGGTGCTAGCCATTCTTAAAGAAAGGTTTAGTAAACTACCTCAAAAGCACAGGAAATTGGTTTAGCTCTTTCTGTATGGTATTAGTCTTAAAAAAACACATGGTAGAAAATAGGGATGATGGAGTCACTAAGATCTGAAATACATGGACTCTTCCAGCAGCATTATTACAACTCCTCCTCCCAGCCCCTTGGAAAACCCATGGGTTTTTCTCCATTTTTTCTGCAAATTCTCTGAAAGACCATCGGGAAATTATGCGTTGAAATATCCCAGGAACATTTGAAGAGTGAGAGAACTTTTCTCATTGTACTTTTCCCCTGATTGCTTAATCTAACATCAGATCCTAGTTATATACAGTTTCCAGCCAAACTCAGTTTTGATCGAGTTATGTTAAGTTTGAAAAGCTGACTGACTCCAGCTTAAAATGGATGCACTTGAAAAAGGATGAAAGACTATTTTTTTTTTTTAAGTGTTGAAGGAAGTAGTTCAAAAGCAGCAATGGTTTCTTTATGAAGACAAAGACTCTCTTTCTTACTCTCCTCCCATAATGAAAGGGATCCTTTGCGACTAAGTGCCTATCAGAGACGAATTCAATGAACTATAGATGAAGTAGCAGTATACTGGGAATTTTATTACTATAACTGGAATAAAAACTGGAATAAATGAAATTTACTGAAAATAAATGCTCCCTTATGCTCCCAAAATGTCCTCCTGGTTTAATCTTTTTTTTTTTTTATTTTTCTGGTATGTCTTTTTCTTCTCTTCTTGGAAGCCAATGAGAGGTTTTTCTGTTCAGCTGGAGATAATCTCAGAGAGAATTAGTGGCCTTCTCCTTACTAGTTGGTATTATCAGTAACCCTAGACACTGATGGCAGAGGAAGAGGGAAATACAGCTCCATGAATTACCCATCCCAACTCTACAATCCATCTGTTGTGGACACTGGGATTAGAGATTTGATTTTGAGAGGCAAATTGTAAAGCAGACAATACCACTGTTGTGGATTTGTCTCAGCTTCTGGAGTGGGTGAGATGTTAGAGTTCAGAGTCTCTTTAGAAGGAAAATGTCTGATGTGACTCTAAACATAACTTAGGAGAAAGTCCTGGGGGAGAAGTTGCTTTCCACTACATTTTCTTCTTAATGCATGCAGTGTTTTTTTTTTTTCTTTTTTTCTTTTTTTTTTTTTTTCTGAAAGTTCTATAATTCTGCTGGCATGGTAAGTTATAAAACTGAGCACCTGGCCAGCTGGGGATCTTAAAAAGTGTGCTGCATATCTGAAATAAACTGGGCTCTGTAGTGGCCACATGCTTGCTTAGTGACATGCTCTCTCCATTTCTGCTGGTTGTGGTCTCTCTTTCTGTGGTTTTATCCCATTGCTGCCCATTTTCCACCACAGCTTAAAAGCTGCTGTGCTTCAGCCCAGAGATTGGCAGAACTGACCAAACTGCCCTAGTGAAGACCCATGTAAAAAGTCAGTAGAACCTGCTCATGCAGATATGGTCATGTAGGACACGTCTTTTTTACATAGTTAAAGAAGCAAGGGGATGTTTTGTGTGATTATCAGTAAGATAATCATTAAGCAATGGATCATGCATTTACTGGAGTGGTCACAGGGATAATAAAAAATCAGCCGAACAGGCTGGGGAGTATCAGCTGATCTAGCCACGAAATGCACCACTGCAAGGCTTCTTGCAACAGAAACTCTCATCATTCTCTGGACAGTGACTAACCCTCCTATCTGAGATATCTGATTCCCCATGCAACCATTACCTTATGCAAAGATCTATATAAATTTTTTTGTTTTTAACCAACAGTTTCTCTATGTGCAACAGGAGGAATACCATTATCCTTTTCAACTGGAACCCTTCCCTGAGCACTAGTACATAAGTGTGACTCTCATACAAACACTAAACACATATATATATACATGTTTGTATTTTTGCACATATAAATATATATATAGAAAGAGAGAGAGATACCTAAAAGAATGTATATCAATGTGCATATGTATTTTCTCTTCTACTCACAGTTCTCAGTGTTTTTGCAAGTGTTTGTAAAATCTGGAAGCTTAAACCAATGGGCCCA
>JAVCKT010022507.1:0-17252 GCA_032273925.1 Rhynchotus rufescens
CTGAAGCCATTCGCTCTACCTGCTGCACTCCTCATTTGATTGCTCCACTTTACATCTGTTTTCCAGAGGAAAAAAAAAAAAAAAAAAAAAAGAAAAGGAACATATTCTTGAGGGAGGCATTGATGCCAGAAGAGACCATCACTGTAGCCAGAGCTTTTTGAAAACAATACAGAAAAACAACAACAAAAAACACCCTGGAAGTGTTTTTTGAGAGAAGACACACTTTGTATTGCGACAGCTCCATTTGTTTTCTGAGTCACGCTTCTCTCAATAGCGTTCTTCTATGCCAATACACTGGTGGCATCTTTAACAAAAATAAATGCATTCACTTAAGCTGTTCTCTGTTATTCTGCTCTAACTGCTGCTGAAGTGTTGGCCACTAATGGGTAAATAGATTGTGTTTTCCATCAGCACAGAGGACCGAAAATGCAGAAAGTTCATATTTTTGATGTATACCAAATTCAGCAGAATGGGAAAGAATCTGATTCTTGCTTTCAGGCAACTGATGCTGTATCATTATTATCATTTATATGTGCAAGTGCCTGCCTTGTCTTCCACACGTACACTTTGCATTCACCGTTCATAAAGTGCAAAGAAGATAGAATGCTTTAAGCCATAGCAAGGAAATACATTAACGAATTAAAGACTGCCATCATTTCACATTTTTTCTGCTTGATAATGCCAAGCCATCAGGTTGGAGTGCAAGGGCTTTCATGTTTTGCTGCTGCTACGAGCTTTGCTTATCTGTTTTTTCTTGTGTTACTATCCCAGAAAGGAGAAAAAAATGAAGAGAAAAAAATAAAAATACAAAGTAGGGTTTGCTCACCAGGTGTATGAAACCCTTGGCAGAACCAGGACAAGAGGGGACTAGCATGCCAAAGCCTTTCTGAGCCATGTCACTGCCCCAAAGGCAGAGCGCACTTGGGAAGCGAGGAGAAAGGGGGCAGGATTAATCTGGATGAGAGACCACAGCATGGAATACCTGCCCAGCTCGCACCTAATATATCTCTGGCAAAATGACAATATTAAGGCTGCAATATAGCCATTTTTTTCAGTCTTTTGTTGCTTCTGATTTTCATTAAGTATAAAATTACTTCAATCCATTGGAAAGAGCTGTTTCCACCAAGACTCCTTGATGAAGCTTTTCCAGCAGAGTGGCTACAAGTGTTATCGTCCTGCAGAAAGTAAGATACAGAGCATCCAAGAGAGTTTCCCCACAAATACATTATTATTCTCATTGCTGTGGACACAAGCATCACGGAGACAAAAGTAGCATCCTCTCTATGGTATTTAATAAAATATTTCCAGGAGACGATGACCAAGCTGCTGCAGGGACCTCCCCAATTAAACCACAAAGCTCTCCCACTAACAACATGATACCTTTTCCCACCCTAGGACACCATCAAACTCAACAATGAGGCTGTAAACAGGCAGGAAAGCATCTGAAATCTCCATTCACACAATGCATGTAGGAGGAATGAAGCGAGGCCAGAGGCCCACTGAGCTGAGTGGAAGCCAGGAGGTGACGGGGCAGAAGTGGGATACACAGTGGAGAGACACATCATGTGTGAAGGCATCAGGGATGACAGGAAGCTGAGCGTGTCAATGAAATTAAGGAAGTTGAAGATGATAGAAATTCTTCATAGCATTTAAGTCATGCACCTCTGTGGAAGACTTTTGCTTCCTCTTTTATATAGTTTGGAAAATGAAGGGGGGAAAGAAGAAGCTTCTAGTAGCTACTTCCTAGAAGACAGCTCAGAAGAGCTTTCTGAGAAATTCTGATGGAAAATCTGCAGGACACAGCAGGTCTCAGCAGCAATAACAAGAAAAGGCAAATACCCTAACAGCATTGCAGCCAGCAAAGCAGTGACCAAGCACACGCCTTCCTAAAGCACAGACCTCAAAATGAAGCAGCCTCTTGCATGTCTCCCATTACCACCTTGCACTGCCTCATGGTTCATTTAGAAACTCCATGTTGCAAAAATCAGACTTCAAGTTTCATATACTAAGAATATAAGACACAATAAGAACGTGGGAGTTTTCACCAGCTCTTGGGCGTTCACTCCCTCCTGAAACCTGCCCTGCTGCCCTCCTGGCACATCCGGAGCCACATGCAGAGCTCAGCCACTCACAGCTCCTTTCCCTTTCCTACGCAGGCAGATAATTTCACACAGGGGCTGGCAGTAGGTGCTGTGTTTTTCCTCATTTCCCTGAGCAGTGCTTCGGGGTGCTGGGGAGGGCGAGGAGAGCTTCCACCCCAGCTATTTTAATTGCCACGGCAGATGGAGGAGACAGGTTGTACTTTCCCAGGAAATGCACTCGGGCAGCCAGAGGAAGGGTGTGATCCTGACTTCCAAAGCAGTGAACTGCTTCTGAACTGGATAACTAAGGGTAAGGATCAAGGCATCGGCCCTTATTTTAGAAGGGAACACAAAATACCCTTCCTCACCATTGGCCAGGTCCAGCTTTCCAGGCAAGCTAGCACCTGTGTCACATCTTCCAGTTTTCCTTAGACAATACAGTGTACCAGTAATATATATATTTATGTGTGCATATAAGTACATATATTTGCACATAAAATAGGACTAGCTGGTAGAGAAAGGCCCTTAGATGAGACCTGTTGCTTCTTTGGCATAAAGGAACCACCATGCATGAAGACTCTTCTCACTACCCTGTTACACTTGCAGGGAAGTAGCTCACCATGATGCCCATATACTCCATGATTATCATTTTAGCTCACTAAGGGAAGAAAGAAAAAGAAACATTTTTAAAAGTGAGAAATGATTAAATTTAAATTTAATTCATCAAAAATAAGCTCTGAAGGGGAATTATGTCTGTTTCCCCCATCTTCCTGGTAGGAACTGCAGAGATAATTGGCACTGCTGCCAAACAGACACAAGCTCCCACTGAAGCCTGTGATTAAAGGCCAAATCCCACAGAGCCCATCGTGCGTTAGCTGAAGCTGGTATAAGAGGTAGCAAAAAGCTGCAGGGGGGTTGGTGGGCCCCATCCACCAGAGCTTAGGGGCATGTCAGTGCAATACCCCAGTCACCTTCTGCAAAGGCTTCGAGAAAGCAGGTTGCAAAGGCAGCTAGAAAGGGCTTCTTCCTTTCTCTCTTTTTTTTTTTTTTAATACTGCCTTACACCTGTTTTATAACCCAGAGATAAGGAAGAATCCTAGTTTCTGCTTCATATTTCCAAACAGGTGGTCAGGAGACCTGTGTGGGTCACAGATTGGTGTGTGCAAACAAGAGGAACGCCCACAGCACAACTGGCTCCTCTTTGCAGCCCAAGCAGCAGCAACACAACCTTGCAGATCACTGGGCTTCCAGTAGAGAGATCCCAAGTCATGCTGGCCTTTTACAGGTGAAACCTGCCAGTAGCAGAAGCTGGACCTGCCACCATGGTCTGAGTTTCACTGGCTCCTTTTTCCCCTCCCATCCTACGTATGATGCAACATTTATTGTCAAGGCCCTTATTAATAAAACAGCAGTGCTTCAGGGCTGCTCTGTGGATACACAGCGTAGCTTTTGTTATCGGGCAGCCCCGTGGGGCTCATTAAGGTCTGAATTAGCTGACTGTCCATGGCCCTAATTAGTACTTGAGCTCTCTGGGAAGCAGCCAGGGCTTTTTTAAGCATTGCTGCTCACCCATAGCATCAGCCCCCACCTGTGCCTTGCAACACAGCCTGCAACGGGCTGACACTAAGTGAGAAAAGGCTTTTCTCCCCTTGTCTCTTTGAACTGCTTTTAATTATTATTGATTGCAATGGCTAGCTCTGAAAAGTGTCCAGGGAGGATGCTCTGCAGGGCACTGCAGAAATGCAGCTTGGTTTGGGTTGATGAAACTTCTGCCGAGGAACACATACAATCATACATGGTCTTGTGCTTGGAGATGAACAGGGTGCAACAAGACCGAGATCCTCGTGCAGAGGAAAAAAGCTGCTGGTGGAAAGGCAGCCAAATAGAGGTCCAGGCTGTGTTACTTATTCTGGGTACCAAAACCTTCCTATTCCCACTCACATCCCTGCTGCTCCTCACAGTGTATTTGGCAGCCACAGAGACACAAATCAGCATCACTTATGACCTGCCAGTCAATGTGAAATGCTGGGCTCCTGTCTCCCTAGGAGCCACCTTTGGAACTGTCCCCAGGCCCTCATGATTGTCAATAAAACAACAAGCTCCTGTACATAAGAGCTTTCCAGACTCATTCCTAAGGAAATACAGTTCCCATTTCCCTAGATTGCCAAAATCACAAAGAGATCCAGCTTCACGACAGCACAGAAGAGGAGCTGAGAGGTCACAGCTCTGGCTGCTAAGGAGGTGTGTGCCTCACCTGCACTGATGGCCTGCTAGGAAAGCCAAAAAAAGACTAACACAGCCACCAGAAATTTCCAAAAAACAAAAAAATACCCTGCTGCAAATGCTATCTTATGAGAAATGAGACCAATCCACACTTGCATTTGCTTCCTGCCTGGCAAAGCTCTCATAACACTAGGAAGGAAGCAAGCAGACTTTTTGGAGGGCTGATGCAGACTGCTTGCCAGTCTGAGCTGGCCTGCAGGTCCTGCTGGTCAAGGGGGCCCACTGGCAAGTTACAGCAGCTTTTCTTCTTTATCAGAATAAGTACAAACTAAAACATACATCTTTATACACTAGCAGATCTGGGACCAAAACTTGTCTTCAGTTGGATCAGGGTGAGAAGCAGCTGTGCAAGACAGAGCAGTGGGTTTCCTCCTGACTCTCCCAAACTCTTGATGCATTAACATGACCCCTGCAGGTTTGTCTTAGGAAAAAACCTTTTATTTTAAAGCATAGGTTTGCAGTTCAAGTTTATGCCCTATATAGGACACACCTAGTAGGCCCTGGCTTCTCCCAACAGATCCCTTCAGGAAGGTTTCTTCAGACCTGTGCCCCATTTCACTGGCAATCCATAAAGAATCTCTTGCTTTTTTAAAAAAAAAAATCAGGAGTGAACAGCTGTAGTTCATGGTATTAGTAAGAAATGCAAGTTATTTGTGTCTCCATCTGCTAAGTCCTTTAGCTCATGATTTCACTGTGTCTTACAGCACCCTGAGAGATTCTGCTCTCACTGCATGCCTGCCCCATTTGCAGCTGGGAGCGTTACCGGGGCAGAGATCAGAGCAAGTTTTGGATACTGCTTATAAATGCACACGTGGTCATAGCATCACATTATGTACATAGCTCTGCTTATCAGAAGTCAGGCCCTTCTGCAATCAGGCCAGCTTATGGCTTTAGGCTTCCCACTGGAAATTAAGTTAAAAATAGTTGGCCTTTGTTTTACCGAAAGCTGGGGCAGTGGTGACCTTTTGCATCCGTGGCGCATCTCCTGCCATGTGCCCCTTAACATTTAGAAAACACTCATCTCAAACCCCACAGCTGCTCCCACTCGGAGCTTTGATGGCTTTTGCTTAGGGAACTTTTCTTTAAGCCCAGGCCTGTTGCAAAGTGCCAAGTAGAATCAATAGCACAGGATCTGAAACCCAGGATCGGTGCCTGAATGAAGGGCTGCTGAGGGTCTCCCCCTCTTCCCCAGCAGCATGTGGAAGCAGCATGCTTCCACAGCAGCATCCACAGAGCTTGATGTCTTCTGCCTATCAGGCAGGTGAAGAGCTGCAGGTCAGCATGGTTTTTCCTAGAAGGTTGAATCCAAACGCTTATGCACTTGTAAATCCCCCTTAAAACACCCTCCCCAAAACACACACACCCCAAAACACACACACACACACACACACCCCAAAACACATCTTGACCTTGAGTGTGATCCTGACAACAGTGGTAGAAATAGCACAGCAGTAGTTTAAAATAATCCATTTCCAAAGAAAAGGAGTCATTTCAGTTTCTGGAAGAAGTGCAAAAATAGCTTTCCATAGAAGAAAATGGGCCCCCAAGTTTGCCACTGGAGCATCTTCTCAATTACTCATCATGGATGTCAGCATAAGACAGCAAATAGTAGTGAATTGCATAGTTCTTAAAACTAATTAGAATATAGCCTCTCAGAAGAAATAGATCTTTTTTTTCCTCCTCCCCCCCCCGTTAACTACTGAAAAGATACAGAAAATGGGAAGGTATCTGCAAAAGAAAAGTGGAACATTATACAAGCAAGACACTCAAGCCATTGTGAAAGCAAATGCAGTAGTGATGTTTCCCAAGACTCAGAGATGACTAAAGTGACACATATTAGTAGGACAGAGGTTAATGTATTACCAAGAATTTTTTGCTCTTCCCTCAGCACAGGAAACAATTAGCGAGGAGGCAGAACAAGCATATTTTTCTTTGTCATCACCAATGCCTCAGACCATGGAAATAGCTAGATGCTTCCAGTGAGTATTTGGTACAGCCCAGCTAGAAGTAGGGTGATCCTTTCCTCTTGCTTAGGCCCCAGACTACAGCGGATCTCAATAAGAACATCTGCCAAGCTGCAAATGAAACCCTCTGCATGTGCTGTTTAGCTGGACACAGGACAACCTTGCTGGCCAGCTGCTTTGGGAGGCCCCAGTCTCCAGAGGATGCTCGCTAGTGGTTCCGTGTCCCCTTGAAAACGTTCTGCAGGCAGAAAGTTGCACCCCCAGAAGGATCCAATCATTTTCCTCCACTTTCCAGAAGCTTTCCACCTTAAAGGAGGTGTTTATGGCAGTCAAGCTTCAGCCTGTGTGGAAACCAGCTGTACTAGCTTCTGAAAAACACCATGAAGGACCGAGAGCTACACAAACTGGCTCAGCGTTAGATACAAGCTGGTGGGACTCACCCCAGTGAGCTGGACCTGGGGACAACCGAATGTACATGTTGTCCTAATGCTGCTGTCCTCAAATGCAGCAAAGACGCATGAAAGTGGCTGGCAATGCCCACAGAAGGAGAGCACTGGGAGCTCCCTCAGAAAGGCTGTTATCACACCTCAGCTTTCCTGAGCATTGCTTTCTTTTCCCAGCAAAAGAAAGTGGTCATCTGAGGGACCCAAACAGCCAGGGTCCCTGTTTCCCTCTCCTTGGAGAGGGCACATCTTTGAGAAGACAGAGATGCGACCTCGCTAGGGAGACAGATAAAAAAATCCATCTACCAAACAAAACCCAGAGCTACACAGCACCTAGCCCTTCAGCCCAATTTTGCTATATGAAAGTGTCTTGTTTCTTTTAAGCCACTGTTGTTTTGGAGAGGAGCAAGCAACAAAGAGCTGGTTCGGGTGGACAACACAGCATTAATAAAGAAATGTCAGTAAAAGCCTCAGCGCCTTGGCACGCACCACAAACCTGCCACTCTTTCTTAAGCAGCAAGCAGCAGTAACTATTTTCTCCATCCTTGGCTGCATGCTATAATAACTAGATTATACAAATCAGCCACCAAAACAAAGAATCTCACGTAGCAAATGCATTTAGGATTCAAAAGCAGTGAAAATAGCTCTATAAATTCATGTCCTAAGAAAGATGTTACGTTCAGTTTGCCCTGCAGCTCCTTGAGGACTTAGCGCAAATGATAAATATTTAATTGTGCTCCCGACAAAGCCCCTTCCTTTGAGCTAGTCCTTTTGTTCTCTGCCCACATCTGTTTGAAATTTTCAGTTCTTTTCTTATCTTACTGCAGTGCTTTCCCAGAGCTTATATCACCTTCTGTCTTTGGGTCTTCCAGCAAGCTCAGGAATTTGAGTTTCCTGTGCTCTTTGCTTTCCAGAGAAGAGCAGGGTGTTTTCAAACTCATGCATGCACCAGTAAGCAGAAGAATTTTCCTTTTCTCTTTCAAAGGTGGCGGATAAACACCCAGACTGCTGTCTTTTGGCTGGAGTGAAGAGAACTTTTTAAACTCTGACTAAAAAAAAGGTAGACTGTTCATAGCTAGAGAATCTTGTCACAGGGGCTGGGCAAATAAGAGTTTGTATTTTCTCCTCCTCTGGTAGATATAAAAGCATAACACGGCAGTCTGTTCGGAACACCTAAGTGGCCCATCAGGCAAATGCACAGACTAATAGTGGCTTTTATGCTCACAGACTACCTGTGTGTGTTTATGCACATGTTTATATACAACCCACTCAGCAGTTTGTCTATTGTATTGGCAAATTTATTTTTGCTACCCTTGCCCACCTTTTCTTTGGAATATGCCCCCATTATGCGGATTGGCTTTAAATATAACTTAAGATCCTGGCAGACCTTTTCAATCATACCGTCCCCTTTCCCTCTTCTCAAGGAGGCGCAGCAGGAAGAAAGCTTTACTGAAAGCTATATTAAAAGCCAGTCTGTCTCGCTCCAAGAGGGTGGAGGAGAGCCATTCAGCTTGTAATTAATAGGATGGCTTTGCACAACTCGCTGCACTTCTTTTCAGCGATGGGTAGCTATGGTTACAGGTGTATGGCAATGGTCATTTCGGGCTAGGACTGCTAGCTGCAGCTCCGCAGCCTGCAAAACTTCACAGCTCCCGCATTTCAACAGCGCCTCTCTTGACTTTGCCTTGAAGCGAAAGACGCCCAGAAAGCCACTTTCTTTCATTTGGCCTTTGCTGCAAGGCCCGGCTGACAAATGGCATCGTGTTCCAGTCACCGCTCCGCAGGCTTCTGGGGGAAGAACAATGATTATAAAACTACTGAAAGACAGACCCGGCTCAGGGCTGGAGTTTGAACTTGTCTGAAGCCCCCGACACAGGTTCCCTTCTCCTGTAGGGGCCCCGAGCATTCAGGAGCTCACTCTGTGGATTTCAGTATTTCAGACCAGAGAGCTCAGCTCTGGTTATCAAGCCCCTTGATCCCACCCATCTTGGGTTTAAAACACTATGTTCCTGTACAACAGTCCTGTGGCCAGTGAGTCATCACTGCCAATTCTCTTACTCTTCCTTTCAAGCCATCTCTTGGCCTAAGAGTTGGTGGAGCTTCTAGAAGTCATTTCACCCAGCCTTTACCGAAGGATGTTACTGCGAAAGCTTCCTCAGTAGACAGCCTCAGTGTATGCTGCCAGTTCCCAGGATAAAAAGCAGGACAGAAGGCCCAGACCAGTTCAAACTGTTCATTTCCAAAAATTTTGTGGCAAACTTTGGTATTTGTCCCACTTCAGTATTTCTTTGTAGGAGGGAGTCAGAGAGCTCCCTAGAAAACAGGGAGCAACCTAAGGCAGATGAGAGCTGTAGCAACCAGTCAACTCACAGAGCTAAACCCCTGTTTCACAGGGACTCGTGCCCAGGTTTTGGGACTCAGCCTCCGAGCAGCACAGCCATTTGAAAGCAGCTTCTGCACAAATCCCTGCTATTGCCCATTAAGAGGAACCACATGAAGGAGAAAGCAGAATACGGAAGGCCAGCAACATACCAACAATGATCAACCACAGACACCTAGCTCTCTAGTGCACTGAAATCACTCTCCATTTGGATTTTGAGGGCATTTTCTTAGCACAGAAGTAGCCAGCAGCCTTGATCCACTAAGATGCAGACAACCCCCAGCAGAAGCCACATACACACTGCAGAGAGCTGGGACAAGGTAGAGTCCAGCACCAGCTCACAGAAGAACAGGCAGGAAAAGAGAGGGCTGCCCAGGGATTTTGCCACTATGCTGGACACAAGTGGCTGAATGTGCTTGCAACAGACCCCAGAGCCTCCTGCCAGTATCAGCCTCACCTTTGCCAGCAGGACACAGCATCCACACTGCTAGAACAACCACACAGTCTTTCACTTCACCTGTAGTTCCAGATTTGCAATAATGGAAGGGCAATCATAGGTTTAATTTGAATTTTGTTCTTGCAACAGACCATTAGGACTCAACTTCAGGTTCCTCTTCTCAGCTCTGCCCCCAATTGATCCACAACTAATCATCCCCCTTGATTAGATTGGTCTGTGCTTAGGTTTTTAAGGCCAGTTAAAGCTCTCACAGGCACTAGCAAATGTGCAATTAAGTCATTTAGCATTGCATTTGCCCCACCCACAGTTAGGCACTAAAGTGGGCACCCAAAATAAGAGCATAGGCACCCTACACCCCTCAGCAGCTGGTGCAGAGGGACAGACATCAGCAGAACATACCTTAGCCCATCAGAGGTCTTCCACCCTGCACCCTTCCCAGATGCTCTTCTCTCTCAGAGGCCTCAGTTAAATAGCTAAACCTGGGTGGGAGGAAACGGGGGCCCTTAATGAAATACCACCTGCCTAGAACACAGCTACGAAAACATGTCTGCACATGATCACCTTGCAGAACAAATAGCCACAGGTCATGCAAGTCATTTCTACAGGAATTACATCATTACTGCACAAGGCTGACTTGTTACAGCAGCTAGATAACTACCAACCCTGGAGCTAATTGGATTAAACCCAGCATAGATTTGTCTCTACTCCCCTGTCACTGCTCACACACATCACTGTGTATCAAAATGTCACGCTGCTGTCAGACGTCACCTGCTTCTGCCCTCCTGAGGTTGGGACAGACACACAGCTCTGTTTCGGAGATAAGGAAACAAGGAAAATCTGCTGGGCACCCAAGGCACCCATGATCTGTCACAGGGTCCCTTCAAAACTATATGTTTGCTCTGAACCTAAATGCTCATGTAGGTGCAGAAGAAACCCCTAGGGTTTAGCCCTGCCTAGAATGCACCTGCTGAAACTTCTTTGCCTGAGAGAAAGGCACCCTATAGCCCATCTCATTGCCCACAGCTGGAGGGAAAGTGAGAAACAAAGTGCTTAGGGTGGAGGTAAAAACAATTCTGCTTTGCAAAAAACAAAGTTATTGTTGAAATTACAGGCATTTTCATGTAAAGTATTGACTAAACAATGTATGAGCCATGGCTTGTTTTTGCTGCTAGGTATGGAGAGCAGTCAGGAGCGAGTACCAGCTCATGCTGTGTGTGAGTGTGCATGTGTATGTGTGTATATATGTGTGCATATATGTCTGTATATATGTGTGTGTGTGCTTGTGTGGGTTCAGTTGGTGTTGTCACAGTTCTGTGGGTCACTGGGTGACATCTTGCACTCTGCAGGTGTCACTGATAAGGAATAAATACATTTTCCATGCATGGTTAGTAATCCCTGGTGTTTGGGTCTTCCAGAATTCTCCAGTGAAGTGACATGGTGCAGCCTGCAGTATATTTAGTGACAGTATCAGGATAAGACTCCAGCCCTAGGGCCGAGAAAGGTGCCAAATCACCACACTGGCCTCGCCTTTGATACTGGGTGAGGGCATCGGACTGCAGGGCAGCAGGATGTTCTAGGGGATTCTTCAAAGACCTTGTCTGATAGCTGTTAAAAATAATAAAAAAAATTCATTGGCTTCTCCAAAAATTGCCTTCTGATTCAAGGTAAAATTGTGAAATGCCTTGTTTTTCACAAATCAAAGGGGATTTTCCTTTTTTAAGGCAGTGCATAACTGTACCCGCTGTGCTCATTATTTGTTGAATTTTTGAATTAAACACTCAAGACTTCAGTGCTCAGCATCTAAATTGGGTAACGGAACATGTATATTCAGAGAAACCCCTGTGGAGACATAAAGCCGCGGCGGAGAGCACCTGACATTTCCAGTGCAGCGCTTCTTGATGCAAACGAATTTGGAATTCCAGATGGAGCCTTGAATAAAACCGGAAAACATCCCAAGCTGCAGCGTCTCCCCTGCAAAAGGCGCAGTTCATCCCATAAGAGCTGATAGCAATAAATGGCTTTACATTGCCGAGGCGCAGCAGCATGGGCACGCGCAGCCGGGCTGCTCTTAAGGAGCCCACCGAAGGGAAATGATGCAATGACAGTTAATTTGGGTCCATCAGGGTATAAACAGAGATTTGTGCCTATCAGTCCAAACCATGCTAAACAGAGGAGAAATTGCATCAACTTTTCTAAGCAAAATTGGCGATTCAAGCCCAGCTCTCGTGCAGGGGGGCTAGGTATCCAGAAATAGATAGCAGCAGATTGAAAGGTGGCTGCTAAAGCTGATTTTCCAAGAGGAAACTTCTTTTCCAACAGAATGCTGAGTGTTTTGTTGTTTTCTGCATTTTGTGCAAATTTGGTTATCTAAAAATTGCTATTCCATCTAAGGCAGTTATCTAAGCTTGCTGCACGGAGAGGAGAATGACAAAGGAGAGGTCCTCGGTGGCAGACAGGCTTCCTCCTTTCACTGCTGCTAAACTGTGTATGCAACTTCTTGCATCAGGTGTGTTTAAAGCTTAAGCTGGGAAAATACTCTGCAAAATATCTGCAGCAGCAGCTCAAAATGGTGCTGAGGTCAACTGATATTTGCAGGCTTCCCTCTCATACCCATTTCTGACTAGTGACTGAGGGGATAAGTAGCAGAAACCAGAGGACGTGTTAAGACAGCCCCAGTAGTCCAAAGTGCATGTGTTTGCCCCCAGATTTAGCACAGAAATAGTAACTTTGGCACCCACTTGATATTAGCTACCACAGCCAAAAAGCATGGTCATGAGCAAGGAAACACCAAGAGTAAAATAAAATTTATCTAACATCTGGTACCTCATGAAAAAAGCAAGAACATTTGAGTTGGTCACAAGCACAAGTGGGATGCAACAAGGAGGCAAAATCACTGACCAATTTTTTCCTCAAGCCAGATGGCATTCTGGTTTGAACCAGTGCAAGACTGCATCCAATTTTAAGGAAACGTTAATTGTGTCCCATTTTCGAGCTTTGCTTTAAATTTCACTAAGAAATTAAATGTCAGAACGTCCCTGAATGCATTCTGTAAGAAAAGCTTTTTTGAAGTCTTTCAAATTCCTAATCTCACTGCGTTTAAATGTTATTCCTTCAACTAAAGGAATAATTTAATGAAATACAGTGTATTTCAGGGTGCCACATCAAAAATGTCTATTTCACCAATCTCTTCTTTTATCACATCAATTTTCTATTCCACTTTATCTTGCTGGAACACTGAAAGTTCATCCCGCTAAGCCTCTTGTAGCTGTTGTCAGAAATCAGTCCTAAAGTTTCTTTGCTTCTGGGGGAGTTGATTTTTTTTTTCCATCGAGCACCAGTGTCTGAAACATTTTTCCCCCACAAAATCATTGAGCAACAAGAAAATGCCATTTTTTGTCATCTGTTTGTCCCTGCATGCTGTTTGTGATCTCATCTTCGGGCTGTGCATGTCACCCCAGTGCTGTGCACCCGGGGCATCTGCACGGGGTGTCAGGGCCCGTGTGGAACAGCACCCACTTTGGTGGATTTGCACTGGGGAAACTTGTTCTTTGTCAGAGAGAGGAACCAGGGCCATGGTTACAGATGCTCTGTTTTTCCAGGCTATTTTGACAAAATCGAAGGTCCTTGTCTAGTCCTGGAGTTGCACTTGGAAGAATTCACCTGAGAGATGCACAAGGCATATGATGAAAATCAAGGTGTTTCTGGTGGCGGTGACCTTGTGCTCAACATCACCTTGCCAGTTTGCCTGGTTTTCTCTCAGCAGGAGCCTGGCACTGGGGAAGGAGGAGCAGAGGGTCCCATGGGGTCTTGGCAGATCTCCTGGGGCGGCTTTGATTCCTCTGCATTGACGGGCAGTGCTTTGGCCTTGCATTATGGAAATGTCATTGTGCCATACGTGGCTCCCCTCTCTCCGTATGCCTATCTTCATCCTCTGGTAGAACCCTCTTAAAATTAAAATGCTTTCCATAAACCTCCCACCTGGTGTTTCTAGGGGTGTCACTTCCGCACCGTTCATTCATTGCCACATGGATTAAAATCAAGGGTGATGTGATTAATGCAAAAAGAGATGGAAATGAAAAATAGGAAAAAAAAAAGGAAAGGAGAAAAAAAATGAAAAACCCACTTTCTCTATTTGCCTCATTTTTTACATCTGTTTGTTTAAGTCTGAAAATTAACCAAAGGTGGATGCCCGGAGGCTGCCTCCAGCCACCCACCTCCACACAGCAGTTTTCCTTTCCCCGTGCCCTGGCTGCTCATTAACATGAAGTGCTGGGGGACAGGCCAGCGCTCCCCATTAATCACTGCGGGACAGCAATTATTCCTCATCCCCTCTGCATGTGGGCTGCCCGCAAGCCGGAGGGTTCCAGGAACTCCTGGGCGGAGCAAGGTGCTGGGAATGATCCAACAGCAGCCGAATCCCCTCCGGAGGGGCGGCTGGTGAGCACCCCAGGTATTTTTGGGGTGATACTCAGCAAAGCTGAGCTTCCCTATGGCATTTCCCACAGCAGGACACTGCGTGGCCAGGCAGTCGCTGTGCATGGGGACACTGAGGCAGGCAGGGCTGGGGCTGTGCAGGATGGCCCCGGGATGAGGGGAGCTGAGCCGTTGTTTCGGGAGGGGCGATGCTCGGCGAGCTGCGGGGCCAGGCAACATCCCGAGTGGGAAGTACGCAGTGATGACCTTTCTATTACTATTTTAAACCTAGTAAAGGGAGTGCTTAAGGCCACAGGAAGCTTGAACTTTCTGAGAGAAGAGCTCATCCCCCCATGCCGCAGTGCCAGTGGCTTTGCCATTCCCCTTCCCGGGGACACCAGGTAGCCGGTGTCCCACCTGGACATCAGCCCCTCAGGAGACATCTCCTACCACCCTGCCTTGCCCTCAGCTTTCTCCACAGTTCACCCACAACATGTTTTTGGGGCAAATCTCCAGGTCTACCCATGCCAGCTGTCCCCCCGCCTTGCCACTAAGCCATGACCTTTCCTTCCTCCCCGCTCCTCACTGGAGCCCTGTTTTCCTCATCTCTTAGCTGAAACCCTGGGTCCTCAAACAGGTGGCTCCAAGTGGCCAATGTCACTAAGCAAATGGGACCAGTTCTCAGCATTTTAACAATCCAGCACTACTAGCAGCACACATATAGTTATTTTTAAAATGTGATTGTATCTCGGTGGCATCAATATTGGAGAGCACGTTTTCCCCGCGGCCAGACAGCACAGAGAGGAAGATGCGAGGTTTCCTTGGCTACCTTTCCTCGGCCCCTGAAATTCTGATTTCCTCTTATTAGTTTGTTCCATCAGTTAACGTGAGGAAAATACCGTATCCTGGGCCGTGCCGATGGCTTGTGCCCAGGCCGCAAGGAGAGGGGCCATGCACGGAGCTAATGCAGCATGCACGTTATTGCCCTCACTCAAATATATTGATATTTTAGGCAGAAATAGCTTTAAAGCAGCATCTCTGCAGCCCATGGGCAATCAAGACCTCCCTTTTCTACGCTGAGAGTGCCACAGCCCTCATCCCTAACCACCAGCTCGGTGCTCATCTAAGCCCTTAGTGTTTGCAGAGGTGGGCGCAAACCCTGAATTTTGTGTGTGCTCTGCTAATGCCAGAATGCTCTTTTTTTTTTTTTTTTCCCCTCTACCAGCAATCTTGTGAAAATCAATTTCTGTCAAAAAAGATTGTTCCTGCAGCTGCTATCAGCTCCTGCCATATTTCGAGGGAATGAAAGGTATTTACCGCACCGGGATTGACGTTGTTTTCCCCCGGTCACGCTGCCCCTCCTAGACACTGTGTATGTCATGGTCCCCGCTCAGGTCTCTATGTTCCAGACAGTTGCTCTAAATAACTCCTGGGTCCCTCATCGCTCCGGCCCCAGGGTTCCCACATCCTCTTTATTTCTGCAGACAACTCCAAAAGCAAGGTGCTGATGTGAGGACCAAGCTGCTGGACCATCCTGCTTCCATCGGTGCTTCCCAGCGGACTGTTGACAGGCAATTTAAAAGCACGATTATTTATAAACAGCACACAAATGTAGCCATTTTCTAAATATTTGTTTCACCGCAGTGGCTGGTGAATCAACATTTCCCATCCTTCCCCTTCCAGTAAGTGTCTTATCTAAGGACGTGCTGCCCTTCCTGCTGGAAATCCGGCCTCGTCTTTGGAGACCTTGTCTTCTCCTTTCCCCTCCCAGGATCCACCAAGAAGGGAGGAGAAGGATTTTCACAAGCTCTATTGCTTCCTGTGATGCGGGAACCCGGCGTAGAAGTTTCCTTCTGTCTTTGTTGACCTTTAGGACACTGAAATTGGGCTTTTTCAGATTCAGGGTCTTCAGCCTGGAGCACCAGGTGTTGCATTTATTTGAGCCACACTACAAAACTAAGGTGGACGTGGGTCTTCAGGTCCAACACTGCCAACTGAAATAACTGTGGCTGCTCTTGCATCCCTCGTAAATGCTATTCTGTGATGAATTCGCTTCACTGCACAAACTATTTTGGCAGTACTTGCCTGTATATTTGAGACAGAAAGCTGCAGAAACAGAATCGGATGTTGAGGGCAGCGGTTTTGCTCCTCTTCCCTCTAGAAGTGCTTCCCTGCCAAAGGCCTCCCCTCAAAGGCCCAGGTGGCACCTTTTACACTGCAGCTGAAGAACACTTCACACTGATTGCGGTGGCACTGAGGGGTTCCCGTGGGAATGTCAACATCGAGAAACTTTGTTTATTAAGGTAAAACCTGATTACTGAAACCAAAGGTGATACAGACTCAGTGGGAAGTAAATATGGGCAGATTTCAAGCCAGAGGTGAAGGTCTGTGAGACGGTGGCCAAGGTGTTGTTTTTAGCAAGTAGCTTTTCCATTCAGGAAATCCTCAAGTGCTTTGCAACCAAAAATATGGCATCATTGCCATTTGCATGAGACTGCATCGTCCTTGGGTAGGAGATGGGCTGGAAACACGGAGGAACTTTCCGTAGTTCTGAGATGGGATCGTGCATTTCATTTTCTCATCTTAAGCTCCCTGGAGCACTTTGTTCTACCCTTACGGAAACGCTTTTAGGGCCAGGGGACCGGCTGTCACTGTCCAGCCACACAACTTGGGCACAAATCTGACACAGCCAAAATGCTTCGGAAGAGCTTTTGCTTTCTGAGCCCGCCAGCCCACTACAAGGTGATGAGACAACACGTGGAGCTGAGAGCCCTGTTAATTTTATTTCAGGGTGATTCAGGGTGATGGAGATGGTCCAGCATGCCACATTTTGAGCTTGTCTATTCTTTGAGCTACCACCTAGGCTTTTCTCTGCAATTATGATGGATAGAAAGTTAGTGCTACAAAGCAAGACTCTCATGCAATCTCATCTTTACAAAAATTGTCACTACCAGAAAAACACGAATTATCAAGAGACTCAAAATAAACGGGAGTTAAGAGCAAGGTATTTCCCAGGGATTTCCACATCCAGGGTTCCACACAGGAGTTGAGCGGAGAAATATTTGTTATGCATGTTGGCTAGCCAGGTTTGTGGACTGATGTGCTACAGTTTCTTGAAGTCTTTGAGTGGGCAAATACTTCAAAATTTGGGGGGGTTGCTCCATTTCTGTCCTCTGTTCAGCACTGGATTGGGCTGGACTGATTTTGAAGGCACCAGGCTGGTTTTGAAGG
>JAVCKT010022507.1:19194-35497 GCA_032273925.1 Rhynchotus rufescens
TTTGAAGGCACCACGCTGGGTTTGAAGGCCGGGACAATTTTACTTTACTCATGAGCTGAACATACATTAGCAAGTCCCATTCTCCTCCACTAGCTCCCTCTAAATCATCCTCCCAGGTTCTTCTGTGGAGAGGAAGTTCAGCTTTGGGCTGTTAATCTTCTTGGGGTCTCTTTAATTACCATTTTCTGGCCGGCAGCCTCCCATTCAATGATCACAGAGGAAGTAATTTTCACAGAAGGAGGAAATCCATTCCTGCGGTAAGTGCAGAGGTTTTAGGTACTCTTCCAAATTATGCTATGGATACATTGCTTTTTCCTGGGGCAAATCATTTAACCTCTCTACCTGTTTGTCCTCATCTGTAAAATGAGGAAGGCAGCGCTGACCTAGTTCTTCTTTCAGACACCGTGCGGTTCCAAAGAGTTCTGAAGTCATTAAATAAAAGACATTATAAAAGGACACTGCATTGTGCCCACCATGCCACTATATGACAGATAACAAAAGGTAAAATACAAAATCAAGAGCAAGCTTCAGTCCCTCCTGAAGTGTATGAAGGTGAACACTGAACCTTCAGCTTTGGATACGAGCGATGCTGTCTAGCTCAAACGTACTACATGTGCTTAGGCCAAGGGAAAAAACTGAACTGAGAACATAACAGTTGCCTGCCTCTTTGTGTGCTCTAGCACCCTGGTAAGGTCTTTTGCCTTAGTGATATGCCCGTAAGCATTGACACGTACATGTGCTTACTGGTACACCCCAAGTTTGGCTCCTGCTATGATGGTGACTTCATGAGTGTCTGGTCCTTGTTCAGGTCCACATCCTTGTTCAGGTCCATGTCCTTGTTCGACTTTTTCTTCTTCCCTCAGCTAAAATTATTTAACTGTTAAGTTCTTACTACCTCGAGGGAGATGGCAGTGGGTGGTTCAGCTCTCTCCCTTCAGCTCCGGATGCAGCTCTGGATGCAGGATCCAGGATGCAGGTCACCCAGCATTTTGTTTATGTGGCTACTTGGCAGTGACGATCCTGGCTGAGTTAGTTGCCTGTTCCCATTCCCCCTCTCCATTGATCCCCAGGAAATCAATTGTCCGAAATGGAGGACAGAACCTTTGAAATGCTATGCTGGTGCTGCTGCTCTGCTTTTTCTTTATTTCTTTTTTTTCTTTTTCTTTATTTCTTTTTCCAGCAATTGGGCCTATTTATTCTGTGAGTGTATGATGTGTATGTGTTTTGCATTAATGTCCTAGATCTGAGCCTAGGTTTTCATACTTTCTTAGGATGCTCCCTCCTCTCCCAGTTCCCCTTTCGCATTCTCATTTATCAGACAACATCTTGGATAATAAAACATATTCTATAGAACATTTTCTTTAGGAAAAAGGAAGACGAGACAATTATGACTGTCTCTCTGAGATCAAAAGCTCTTCCTGTGTATCTGTATTTATTTAGCTCACAGGAGGTTGCTCTGTTTAGGTTTTGTTTTTCTTCCAGGATGTTCTGCCTGTCACCAGGGATTGCTGCTGCCTGTGGCTCACGCAAGTTGGGTGCTCTGAAAGTGGAGCTGGAGCCACTCAGTTCAAACCAGGGAGCTGCTTTATCCGCTGCTGAAAGGATATGGCATATATTTTTAATTGCTCAGAGCAAGAGCTCTCCCCACCCTGTTCTCACCAGGAAACATGAAGAACAGGGCAGGTTACCAAATGAGACCTGCCAAAAAATAACTACAGGGATGAAAACCTCCAAATGTGCCTCCCATGGCAATTCCGCCTCAAATGCAGCACTGGGGCACGTGGCCCAGAGTTATCGCTGTGTTACACGTCCTGGCATTAGCCCATTTGGGACAGGACAGAGTCCCTGTTGGAGCTGAACAGAAAGGATAGCTGAATAGTCTGAATGTGGGGATTTACAGACCTGCATTACTGTAAACCTAGTGTTAGGCTGTAGCTAATTAAAGAAGTTCCCTGGACAATCTTAACTTACATTCAAGTCACTTGGATGGACACTAGTCTGGGGCTTTTTCAGCCCAAATGAATATTATATTGCTGAGACTCAGCCAAGAATCTCAGATTACATTCCTGGGAGTCGGGCATCCTATCAGCAACTGGAAATTTGGCTTCTCCTAGTTGCTGTCAAAGCCTAATATTTACTTTAAGCTAGGCTTTATAGTGCTCTTTATTGTATTCAGAATATTTTCTCTTAGTCTTGGGGAAGCTGCCAACTCATCTTAGCCAAACATGCCTCCTGAAATCTAAAATTATTGCCTTGTCACATTCAACCCATTTTTGGGAACAGAATTAGGAACATATCAACTGATTTATATATCACAGAGCTGGACAGCTATCAGCTGAAGCTGATAAGCTCCTCGGGCCGGCAAGTGCTAACAGAATCATCCACGCTGAAGCCAAAGTTAGGACAGGGCCCTACCAAGGAAACAAGGCAGAAATAGCTTCATTACACCCAGGGGAGCTGCAGTCTGGGGCTGTTGGAGACGCACGAGACGCCCACCCACAGCTGTGAACTGGAGAACTTGCTCCGCCGACCCTCACCCCATGGGAAGCCGGATGGAGACTTGGTGAGAACCACCCGTCCTGCAGATCTGCAGGGGAACTAGGTTATTCTATCTGTGCTCACATGGGCTCAGCAATCTTCAGGACAGTCGCTGTGTGAACAGTCTTCTAAAAAATTAGTGCATTTGAGCAATAGCTCATTCCAGGGAACGATCAACTAGCAATCAATAGCCAGCACGCACCAAGGAGGCCGGTGATCAATTCTTCCTGGTGGCTACTAGGAACAAAATCCGAAGACAGTCACTGAAAGGAAAATGCTCCATGAGCAGGAGAAAATAAATCACAATGTGTGGTCAAACAGCAGACAGGGCTGGTGGGCAAGCAGGGAGAGATCTTTAAGAACAGACCATTCCTGAGCACCATCAGGCCAACCTCAGATCCTGCCTTAGCACCAGGGACTGAGCTTGATGATTACTTGCATAATTGCTTAATGACCAACACTGCCTGTTTATGATTAATGTGGAACATCATGAAAAATAATTGTGGGGCAGGGAAGGGACGATGGAACAAATGCTTGGAAATGAATCCTGCCCATTTCTATGCTCAGAACAGACCTTGAAAGCCATGAGTGCATGGATGAACATTATGGAAATGTTCCCTGTTTACATATAAACATAAAAAAGAAATAATATAGAAATATAATATAGAAATACAGAGAAATATTAAATAGCTAATGAGCCATAGTGCCTGAATTTTAGAGGACCAACACAAACGTTGTTACAGTACCAAAGGGTCTTTCTGTCCCCTTTTAGTAATGGAGAGACTGCAGAGAGGACCTATTTTGAAGCAGTTTCTGTGGCAACCTGGAGACAGAGTGTCGTGTACAATAGATAGGCCAAAATCACATTTTAAGGAAAGCCAGAGAGTCTGTGTCTGCTATCACAGCCTGAAGAATGAAGTGTTTATTACATCTCCTTCTCCAAGTCAGTGATAAAGTTCTAGTATGTGTTTGAAGGAAAAGGAGTCAGACTCCCCTCGTCTCCTTACTTGCCTTCTACCTCTGCACACTGGAGCCCTCCACACATGCACACATACACACAAGAAACTAGAATTTACCTCAAAGGAAACACCAGCCTCCCTTTAGCATATGCACATAGCTGCAAGAGCTTGTGCTTCAAGGGCAGCACACTCCAGAGTGCACACTCCTGCAAGAGTCACTAGCGCCAGAATTTCAGCTCTCCAACATGAGTGCGAATTGCCAAACAAATCCAGGTTGCTCAAGGTCCCTTAATACAAATGGATCCAACCTTGTCCTTTCCCTCATGCTGGCAGGAAAAGGCACAGCAGTTTCTGACACTGAAATGCATTTTTTGCAACTCCTTCAGAAGCTGCAAATAGGGAGAGTAACCTACAGCTTAGAGTTGCAGCCACTTCTCAGCACAGGGCAAAGACTGGAAACACCTTCATGCTCAGCTAATCTGTGGAGCTCGTTACCATCAAAGCCAGGCACTCAGCAGTGCTGTAAACACAAGGGACCCAGAGATGCACGAGCGGTGTAAAAACATGTACCAATACGGCAATATTAGGCTGTAAGGCGTCCCCCAATTAGCATTTGGCCCAGGAAGCAAATTGGCTCGCAGAGCAAAGTGCATTAAAAGCAGACAACTCCACAGCTTTTATGTAATGGAGTTGTCCTTCTCCTCCAATGTATCTTACAAGATACTGGCAAAGGTGCAGCACTGGATTTCATATCGATCTCAGCCATTATAGAAGTGCCTTTGATTTTGTGCCTCAACAGGAACAGGTGTGCGTGTCATTTGAAGGATATATTTTATTTATTTCCCATCTCTCCATCCCCATTCTCCATTTTCATAGATCTACTGGCGCAGGAGTCGGATGCTTCAGCAAATGAGGTTAACCTCTGGCCATAAATTACTGCTCCCACAGGAAGAAGTGGTAATAAAAAAGGAAGCTGCCACAATGACAGTGGAGGACAGCAAATGCTGAGAGACCAAGGGTTGCACACACTGCAAAACCACTAGCCACTCGAACATATACCAAGACAATCCATGTAAATAATAATGCATGATATAAATACACACATAACTAGACTCAGTTGGGTCAGAAAAGTCATTCTTACCCCAAGCAAAATAAGTAACCTTCCCATTTTCTTCTGTACTTTGCCATTTAGAGGGTTTCAGGGCCACTGTCACCTCAGAGAGACCCCGTCATTGAGAACACATGGGGACTGACCACAGGCAGCTCTTGTCCAAAAAGAGAAGAGATCAAATAGACTGGGGCACTGCTTTTATCTAACATAACATGCCAAAAAAAAAAAAGGCAAAATAACCCTTGACAAGAGTGGCATGCCCAGGATATATCAGAGCAAACGCAGAGTTGAGTGCACTGAGATGTCCATCATGACGTCTGTGTCAGGATTGTGGATTCCTCCTCGTCCATGGCTAGGATTTTTCAGTGAGATTTTAAGTATCCTCCTTGAGTCTTTTTAAAGGAGAAAAAGATAAATAACTACTTTATGAAAAATTGCCTTCTGTGACATCTAAGATTGAGCTGCTTAGCATGGCGGGACTCAAAACCCAGGTTTCAAAAAGCAAGCCAGGCAGATCAATGGTAAGTAGGGAAGAGAGGCTTTGTCTACGGGAGATAGTGTTTCTGAAAGGGGATTTTCTATGGTCTAGCTTTTGGGTGCCAGGCATAGGTGGCTTCTTACAGCATTCAGACAAGAAAACAGCACAAAGTATGAGCATGGGTGAAAAAGAAGCCCAAAATAAACACAGAAATAAACAGTTAGACATTTGGGCATTTTTTCTTAGAAGCTAACACTTAATGCGAAACAACTGCTTCACTTTTTCCACTGGCTCCCTAAGTTTAACTAATAGTTCAAGAGAACTTTGCTTTGCTCTCGCTCTTATTTTTAGGGACATGGACCAAGACACTCTTTACAGGTCTCCTAGAAGATATTATGGGTTCCCAGGGGCCAAAATATTCCTGGTATCAACTGACTTCCATTTCTGCAGACCTCCTCACTCCTCAGGACTCTTTGCTCAGTAGGTGCACAGGAAGTTCCTGCTTCTTTTATTACCATCAAGTTACAGACAGATATCCACTAGAAAGGCTTTCAGGTGATAAGATTAAAACTGTAGAACAGCTAGCTTCTAAGCCAGCATTTGTTAAACAAACTGAAATTTTCCAGCTCGAAAAAAAAATGAAAATATCAAATTAGACTAGCAGCTGGCACATTGAAGGGAAAGCAAAGGAGATAGTTCTTCATAAAATTTTCTGTTAAGCTATAGAATCTGTTGCTGCGGATATTAGAAGTATTCATGTTCTCAAGAAGAGAGGGCATCTACCTTTAATTCAGTGCACTCAGTGGTTGGAGGCTGGGAAAATTATCCTGGAAAAAACTACTTGCTTGCCAAATTCTTAAATGTCTCCAATTTAAGGTACTGTGAGAAATAGAGTAATGAGTTAGATGGGTCTTTGACACAATGCAATTGTATTAAATTGATTGTCTTATGTCCTCAGATGTTTCTGTGCTGGATGAGGCAAATCACAGGAAGCCACTTCATCCATTCCTTTGCTCTGTTTCCAATGAGCCTCATTTCTAATGAGCATCCCCAGGTGGGCACAGTCAGAGGTGAAGCCAGCAGCCCATAAGCCTTGAACCTCCCACTCTTCCCTCTCCTTTGCGAAAGCAGAAGGAAAGTCTGAGGGCAAAGAGGCAACTTGCAGCCTTTCCACTCGAGCGGCACCGTCGCCGCAGCGCCGTGCTCCGAGGTGCAGAGCAGATGCGGGCGGCACGCAGGCAGCTGGCTGCTCCCATGCTCTTGGCTCTCCTCCCACTTTCCAGCTGCTAAATTGCATTAAAAGAAGCTAGAGCTGTAATTTAATAATATGACTTTACGTGTAAGCAACTACTGTAGTTGCCAGAAAGATGCAGCCCATGGAAGTGAGGAAACTGAGATACTCGTCCAGGGAAAGGAAGTATTCCCTGGACACCTTCACTATTAAATTAGACCCACGTTTTCTCTCATTTGCTAGACCTTTCTTTTCCTATTATGCCTTTTGTGAGGGAGGGAGGAGTGACATCAAATACCACTGTACGATTGAAGCAGTAAATAATTCCTTACAATCGTAACTCGTTTATTTCCTACTGTAAAATAGGACAAAATCTCTATCTTCAGTTCAGGTTTCTAGGGTTAGGAGGTGGGATTTGAAGGATGCTCCACCAAACTGTAGCACTATTTTTATGTTCATAGGAAGAAAAGAAAAGCTCTTCAAAAGAATCCTATAGGCTTTAACCTAGGCTAATAATTTTAGTCAGGAACTATTGAGTGATACTGCAAAAGTCTAGTGCAGATATCTCATGTGTTATTTGATTATAGATGGGAAAGAGAGACAGCTCGGGCATACTGGCACAGCTCTACTGATTTTGCCAATATACACTAGACATAGTTTATATATTTTTAAACAATTTCTATAAAACATCATTAGTTTCCAACAGGACTTTTGTGGTTTCAAGCCTATTAAATGTTAATAAAATGCACAAACTTGGCAGAAAGTACCCTCTGAAATGCTCTTTGTTACATCTCTCTATCAGTTTCCGTCTGCCAGATTCTTATATCTTTATGCATTTTGAACAGTCCCCGACTGCTGAAACAGTCCCATTGAAAGTGATGGCTTTTCTGAGACTGCCTGAATGCACCTGTAATAGAATGACAAAAAAGCCTCTAAAACAGAGTAACGGAGCAGATGCAATTGGGGAATAGAAATGCTGAATCCTGCTCCCACGAGCACCTCTCCAGTGCAATCACAGGTCTCCACAGAAAGCAGATGTTATCATTTTCAAGCCCTGTTCCTTGCCTCTTTTCACACAAACTATCATAACTGCTACATCAAGGGAAGCAAGTGTGACATTACTACCAAAAGAGGCCCTTTCCCTCCCATTTATGTCCAGGTCAACCTGCTGCTCCCAGGAGCACAGCTTTGTGGTACGTGTCCAACATATTCCACAGAATAACCCAATTGCTTTAGATGACTTGTGAGGAACCCCGAGGGGTGCACAGCAAGAGATACAGCCAGGGATGGGACAGGAGCTTGGAGCGGATGGGCTGGCAGAACTGCCCAAGCCAGCCAGGGTGGTGGAAGCAAAGCCCTATCTACAGCAACAGGGGAAAGGCTGCTGAGGTGTGAGAAGAAGGCTGGGGAGCAGCTGGAACGGGCACGCACAAGATGCCATCAAAGCTGGAAAGGAAGGTGGCTGTGGGAGGCCAGCGTGATTCAGGAAGAGCAGAGCTACAGATGCAAAAGCAGATGATGGGAGGCAGCACGGCCTGCCTGGGTGCTGTGCAAGAGAGCTGAGGGGAAGATCTGCAAAAACGTGATGGGATCACGGAGAACTGGGGGAGGCATGAGATGTAGGAGAGTTTTTTGGACTTTGGCTGATACGCAAATACCAACAACCACAGCTTTGTAAAGACACTTGGCTGCATGGTGCTGTCCATGCTCACTGGCTGCAGGGCGAGCATTTGGCAGGAAGAAATGGGAGGCTCCCTCGGGAGTCCTGCAGGAAAGCCTAAAAGGACAAGGGCCTTCCCTAGTGCTTTGGGACAATAATGGGAAGGAATGGCAGGTTTTTGCCAGGCAACTCCCCTGCCAAGCTGTGGTTCTGGCAGCATCCCTCAAAGGATGATGACCCAAAGCTGGCTTGTCTTTCTAAAGAAGTTACTGGTTGCATCCTTCTGAGGGCCACCGTTAAAATCCCCATCCCACCTTTGCAGTGCCAGCTTCATGAACTATGAGTTACTCAGTGAAGTTTGCTCCTTTGAAAGACATTTATGATCCCATAGGAATGTTATATGGCTGCACAACGGCATGGAGTAAGGGTGACACACTGTGTGGACAGTGAGAAGTGCAATTCCTTCCCCCCACCCTGGCTCCAAACTTCTTTTGGTCAGTTTTTGAAATCTGAATTTTGAAACCTCTGGCCTGAGGCAGGACCAGACGCTGCCTGTGAAGCTCCCTCCTGGTCTCTTTCTACAAAGATCCAGCCAAGTCCTGCTGGATCATCTCCTCCCTAGATAAATTCATCGCCCTCTCTTCAGCACTGGATGGCAGAGCCAGTAAATCTGAACACATCCCTGGTCTCTGGAGAAGATGAGGAGAAAATTCTGTCATCTACTCCCTATTACCATGAAGCCATGAGTAATGAGCGACAAGTAGCTGTGGAGCCAGCACACAGTTAGCTGGAGACCACGAGTTCGCTACTGCAGCTAGCGTGGGCTCCACAGTGAATGCAGAAATGGAGCAAAGAGCCTTTTGGCTCAAGGAGTTTCAAGGAGCTAAAAGAATAAAGACTTAGTAGCAGCCTCATGTTTTGTTTGTTTTTCTAAAGCTGTCTGTGAGCTTAACCCGCTTCTGAAGAGAGGGCTACCTTACAATGGAGAGGTTGCTGCCACCAGACATCTCAATCCTAACTGCCAAACACACCAGCCAAGAAACGAAAACAAATACTTGTACATGGGAAGAAGAGATAAAAGCAAAGACAAGAAATACACCACTCAATCTTTCACAGCCACCTCACTCTCATTTTTAATCCCTTTTTTTTACTATTGAAAGGAGGCAAGAGCAGCCCTTGCTCTTCTCACCTTTCTTCTTAACTGCGCAAAATCTCTGCAGTATTTTCTTTCGTTTTTCTTGATGTCTTTGTCCTCCAGAAGACAAAGAGCCTGGGTACGAAGGAGCCCTGCAGCACTTGTAGGGAGGTTTGGGCTTTCAAAAAACAGTGGATTTGTTCCTTTAATGTGAGCAAATATGCTGTGAGATGGCAGGTGTCTGGTCTCTAGAAAGAAACAACTTTTTTAAATTTAAAAATTAGGGAGGAACAGCATTTTATTTCGGATGTGGATGATTTTTTTGAGTTTCATCTGTCACTGAACATTATACAACTGAATAAAGGCTCATATAACACACGGAGTTCAATTCAAAGTGCTGGGAACAGCCATCCTCATCTCCATGCCATGTTACAATGGGCAGCTATGACAAGATCTTTCCCTCATTTACCTTGAAGAAGTATATTCCCACCTTGCTAGCAGATCTGTCTAACGCCTTCTGCCAAGGCTTCATGGTCAGGACAGCTTAACAGCTAAGTATTCAGCTTTTACACTGCTTTTATAAGACCCTTCCGTCTCAGGATATGCTCATAACCCTGCTTTACATACAAGAGCTGCAATGGCAGAGAGAACAAGTGACTTTCCGAGGAGGGCACAAGTGGACTTTGGCAGAGGAGAGGCTTGACACATGCCATGAAAGTGGAGGCTAATGCCCTAATCGTGGCATCATCCTTTCCATCTAATGACTTGCCATCCTGCTCTGTTTATGAGACTGCTGATGAAGAAACTTGGAGACAGAAGAGCAACAAACAGGAAGAATGTACTGAACTTCTTTTACAGGCAAAATTGCTGAATGTAGTTGCTGAGAGTGACAAGGTCTCGCCAGGATTCTTTTTCTCTTGGTACAGGAAATAGCATCTAAGAAGTGTGCACGTTATCTCTGAGATGCATGGCCCAGATTGCGCTGGAGGAAGGGCCTGAGCAGGGCTCGGTGGCCGGGGCGGTGACTCCTGGGACAAAGGGGAGCCTGTTGTCTCCGCAGCACCAAGCCCGCTCAGACGCGCGGGTCCTCAGCTCTATTCCTGGGCTTGCCACTGACTCACTCGGTGACCTTGCGGAGAAAGACCCTTATATCCAAGCCCGTCTGTCTGTAAAAGCCACCATGTTTCCTATGGGTGGATTCTATCTGAATTGTAGACTAAGAATAAATATCAAATATTGTATCTTCTGTCTGTCTTCAACACCAGCCTCCTGGGGCTAGTAGGATCCAGACAGACAGATGAAGCCGTCCTACCATACTTATAATCTCCCTCTCTGCTTCTCATTCCATTTTAAAATCAACTGTACCAATGAACCTTGTTTTCACAGGGCACCTGGCCATCCCATCACAAGAGGAACATGCAGTTGCATTCAGTAGGTGCTTGTTTTCTTGAAGGACTTTGCATTTATGACCACAGCCTTCCACTGTGGTCCTCTTCCAAGCACCCTTTCCTGGCAGAGGTGGCCTCAGCGAGTGACTGCTGCATTTGCTCGTGTGCCGGCTTCCATCTGCAGGAGTCAGGATGGGTTTTGATTCTCAGGTCTGAGATTCTTGCTGCTGACCTAGGCAAGGACAAGGCATGAAGCTTAGGAGTTTTTACTCATGGTGCAGGACTCTCCACCACCTTTTTAAAAAATGTGCATGGTACTTTTTTTTTTTTCATTTTGTCATTTTACTAACACCACTGTGTTCTACTAAAGGTGAAAGGATTTTTTTTTATAATCTAGTTTACTTATTACTAGTTACATTTCTTCATTTAGGGTGAGAGCCAAAACTCATTAAAGGCAGTGGGAATCCTCCCTTTCAGCGCCCTTGGCGGTAGCTCAAGCTGCCATTCAGGCCCGCGGGGCCGCACAATGGCGCAGTGATGGCAGCCCCGCTATCAGTGTCTCTGTGCCACCACCTCGGATTCCTAAAGCCCACAGCACAATGTCCATTTGTCTTTAGCAACTGCTTCCTTTCACATTTCAAAAATAAACAAGTCCATGGAAGAAACATTTCTTTTGGCTCTGCAGGGGCTGAGAGCTGATTTGCAGACATGTTAATTTTGGTAGACAGTGTGTCTTTGATTCTCTCCGCCATCGCCGTACACCAGCCTGCTATTTTTGCCCCACAGGCTTGGCTGCCCTGACTCATGTAGCTTTGGTTTACTTTGGAGCGAGTGTAACCAGTGATAATCTTGGTGCTTGTCCTATGGAGACAAGAAGCATTTGCTCGTGAAATCTCACAGAAAGACGGCAGCCCGGCGAGAGCGGAGCTGCGGGTGTCCCTCAGCACAAGGGGAAGAGAGAAACAGCGCCGTGATAAAGCGGCTCTCAGCTCTCTGCAAGATTATTGCAGGCTCTGCGGCCGAGGGCCAGGCCGTGCGTTAGTGCAGGACAGTTTAGCTTTGCTAGATGACGTGTGGGAAATCTGGGACCATCCTGGCTGGAGCTGAAGGGAAGGTCTCACTTCTGCAGCGTTCTCCTTGCTCTCCAGGTATCAGAGTCAGCCAGGTCTCACTGGTGAACGTTACATTCAAAGATGTGAGCAGAAGCCTTTGCTATGAAGGGAATGTCTGCAGCCTCCCGCGGAAGTGAACCGTGCTTCTCATTCTCAGTTCCAGTGGCAAGAAAATCCCCCTTTATCCCCAAAGAGGAGGAAAGAGTAAGAGGGAATTAGAATCCAAAGGAAAATAAATAAAACAAGCATTCTTGGTCGCTCACTCTGAGGCCTACAGCTGGATAAAACCCATTTTTCTCACACTTTGAAGTTCATTTCTGGCTAAGGGAAATCTTTCACATGAAATCTGGCCTCTGCTGCAGGAAGGTCATTGCCTCGAGAAGATTTGGATGAAGGTACCTCAGAGGAATGGAACATTTTTCTTACCTCAGATGCTGTGTATGGATGAAATCTGGCTGGTGAAGCTCTTCCTTGTTAGCTGGATACCTTGTCTTCTTGCCACAGGCTCCAGCAGAACAGGACTGTGATCAGGTCCTGTGCCTGTCTGCCTTTGCTGATGGCTTTTTATTTTCCCTCGTGTTTCTCTTCTTTGTGCTCTTGGCTCAGAAGGCTCTTTAGTGCTCCAAACCAGCTAACTCTTCCTAAGAGCCATATGGGCCCAAGGCCTAGATTATATTTATAAGATGTAAGGATCTCCCTAGGCAGCCTCAGTTATAAAGGATTAGAGTCAAACAGCTACAAGGAGATGCTCAAAAACAATCTCAGAGCGAAAGCACAAAGAGATGGAACATCACACGTTTCCCCCTGTTAAGAGTTTAAAAAAACAAACAGCAGTTCAAAGTTATGTATAATGGGAGGTGAGTAATCTTTATCCTTTAATCTCCCTTGTTTCCAGTGAAAGGATGAAATGTTCTGCTTTCCTCTGGTGTCTGAACACATATGTTTAGGAGGGGTTCCCGGCTGGAGCTCTGTGCTTTTCCAGCACTGTGGATACAAGGAGAACTGTCCAAAGGAAGAGCACTAGGCTGGGTTGCAGCCATGGCAAGTCTTGATGGGGCCACGAGCGAAGAGCCTGCCTGGATTCTAGGAAGGGATGGGTAATAGGAATGAGTTTTCTCCCAGTGTGATCTAATGCTTTTCAAATAAAAATAGTCGCTTGCAGTATGTTACTTCATACTTCTGCTTTGTTGTGGCTTTTAGAGACAGCCGTCCTCTTCCAGCTTTGCTTTGTGGTTTTGGGTGGCCATAAAGCATTTAACCCTTTTTTGCCATATTTTCCCCTTAGATATAACGGAGAAAGGTGCCCTGAGGTTCTTAATGCATGTGCTTCCCAACACCCCTCTGAAGTTGCCATCCCGGGAAGGTGCATCAGGCCATCAGAAACGTGCCCATGATTCTGCTGGCCCCAGACCTCTTCCTATTAGTTTTCTAATTGCCTATGTACTACCAAGTATTTGAATAAAGCTGTGCAGGAAATGTTTTTCCCAGCTAGAGAAACATTTTGTTCCCTTTGAGTGTTTGAGCCAAACGGGGTTTTTTTGGAGACTTTTTTTTCATTTTGTCAAAACAAATGAATAAGTAAGCAAATGTGTCTGCAAGAAACTGAACTCGGCAGCCACAGGGCAGCCAACAGACGTGGTGATCGGAGGGTTCCTGCAACATTCAGGAGCCTGCAGCACAGTTTTGTGATTTAATGCAGACTAGGGCCTTGAAACTGGACCTTGCGCACACAGGAGATGGGCAAGCTGCAGGTGAAGGCTGGGTTTGTGCTTGCTTTCCCCAGAATTTCCATCCTTAACAGAAGTTATTCAAAACTAAGCCTTTCCATAGAAGCCCTGCTTTGCTAATATGCCGTTTTCCAATTAAAAAAATATTTTCGTCAAAAAGCTCCCCGCCCAGTTTGTTCATAGACTGCCAATGCTAACTTACCTCAAGATTCCCACGGAACGACAGGATACACATGAATAAGACAGCCTGACAAGACTCTGGCACACCCAGCAATGGTCTTGTGGTTCTCCACGGATCTAAGGAGCTCTCCTGAGGCAGACAGCACCTACCATACCAGCCTCAGTCCTGCTCATGTGCATGAGGGATCGGGTGGGACTGTCAGCTTCACCCTAAGAAGTGATGGCTGGGTTTCTATTTGTTGGGTTAGGGACACACTGGTTGTCTTGGAGGTTAGCACATGCCTCCAAGCCACATTATATTCCCATCAAATAAATAATGTCTAAATTAATGGGGCATGTACTGTTTTATCGCACAAAAAGTGCAAGGCACACTAGTAACATCACTCCTATTTCCCATCATCTCTTTTGTGGGGTTAGGTCCACAGGGTATGACACATGGAAATGAGCTCTAGGTATGCTCTGAAAAATGAGCGAGAAGTCAACAAGGCACTGTGTGATATGGAAACACATGGATTTGACAACTCACCAGTCTAGACGAGGTTGCTGTCCTTTCTCCTCACCTTGTCACAGCTCACAGAGAAAAATGTTTCTGAATTCACTGGCATGTTCTACGTGTTTCTCTCCTGTCACATGCAACAAAGTCCAGTTCTGGAGCTCAGGTCAGTACTTGCTAGCTTAGCATACAGCTCAGATCTCAGCTCTTGTAAAGAAAAAAAGAGCTAGAGTTGTTTTGGGATCTATTTCCATTCCACAGCACATGCCTCTGCTCAGGACTAGCTCACTCGAGCTTATGTGAAAGGCTGTCTAGCTGAAGAGGTAGGGCAGGATTAGCCATCTACAATGGAGGTTCATGTGCTAATGGAGACAAGCAAGCTTCTGCCAAGGAAGGTGGCAAACTGGGCAAATGCAGGCCCAGCTCCAACCTACAGCCATACTCTTTGTTGGGTGTCCTAGGTTCACGCTTGCTCAGGATGGGCAGTGATGGAGGAGCAAGATGCAGTGAAGGATTCTCCTGTTCACGCTCCATCTCCTGTCCAGCTGACAGGAGGAAGAGAGCTGTGAGACCTCCATGTCACGCCTGGGCCATCAAAGGATGGGATGACACTTGACAGCACTGCTGGTACACCTTGGCCCTACAAAAAACAGGGCACTTTGTCTGACAGAAAAGGCCATCGTCCTGGTGTCCCTGCGTAATTCTTGTGCTTGTTACCTGCCCTTCCAATCCATCAGCATTCCCAGCAAACAGAGTCCAACAATAGTTGTGGTACATGGAGAGGGCTGGAAAAGGCCACTTCACTCCCAGATGAAGTGCCACTAGCTTTGCAAAGGCACATGGCAGGTGTATCAGTATGGCCATCAACATATAAAGCAGTAACAACCTGGAAGGGAAGGGAGGTCCTCGGGTGGCAGCGCTGTCCCGGCCAAAGGAGCGGTGCTGCTCTCAGGAGGTTCTGCTCGAGCCACCACACTGCTTTTCCACCTGCATGGATGGAGGCTGCTGCTGCGCTGGGTAAGTCTGCTGAGCCCTGGAAAAACTTCAGTGAGTTGCTGCAGGCAGATGAGCACACTCAGGAACAAAACGTGTCTTTCTAACATCTCTATTCTTGATTTTGCATGTTTTGAGGAAGAAAACAAACTCAATGACCTCCAGGATCATTCAGCCAGGTTCTGGCATCAAATTCCTCACAAAACTACATACTAGCAGCATTGATCTCAATTAAAAAGTCAATTAAGTTGATCAACAATTAAAAGGTATGTTTGGGGCATCAGATAAACATATGCACAATTTGCTGGCAGCTGATTGATAATATCAAATGAATTTTCGAATATCCCAGCCCCATAAATAAAAGTTACTACAGTTTCATAGTTCAGTGAGACTTTTCTCTCTTCACTTAACCTTCTTATACGACTTTGCTATTAGCCATAACTATTTAGAGGTCCATTAGTGCAACATTATTCATTGGGGAGGTGCATGTTCTTAAAAATTAATTTTAGGAATACAAAATACACAAAATACAGTGTTCCTGGTTTCATGCAGTGCATGAGAAATACTGCCCTGCTGTTTCTACGAGTTGAGATTATTCTGGTCTATTTTACATCCAGTTTGTTGTCTGTATTGGGGATGTTTCTACACCAGACGCCACTGCTGACCCTGTGAAGTGCCCGTGTTCCTCGCAGGGTAATGCACCAGCTAGCAACTCGCAGCACAGCACCTCGGTCTTGATTTGCTCCGGTGCATTTTGGTGTCACATCTGCACTTGCAGCACACGTTGAGGAGCTGGAAGCTTTACAGCCTGGCCTAAGAGGTCACTTAAGCCCCGGGTCTCCATCGTGGTGCCACCAGGAACGCTGGAGGGAATGGGAGCTGCAGCTTGCATGTGTAAGAAGCCACAAATTGCCAAGCACAAGGAGAGCGCTGGGGATAGTGCAAACCCTCCCAGGCTGCACGGCCTCGCTCAGCAGAGGCTTTCATGTCCCGGGAGGCACCTGTGGCCATGGCACCGCGCTGGGCTCTCCGGGACGCGGCAGACGCGAAACCCGGCGTGCGGTGGAGCGCTCGCCCTGCATGAGGGCCCGGCAGGAGCACACGAGGCTGGGAGCGTGGGGGGCTCACCTTGACACCCAGCCGCAGGGAGCCAAGCAGCGGGAGCCGCAGGAGCCGCCCCCGAGCTGTGTCCGAGCCCGCACACAGGGCCCCTGGGGCCGGCGGGCAGGGCAGCGCGCGAGGAGAGCCCGGCGCGGCCGGCCGGGCCGGAGCGGGGCCCCCCCGCGCCGCGGACGGGG
>JAVCKT010022508.1:0-25802 GCA_032273925.1 Rhynchotus rufescens
ATCAGAAAGGGGACATTTTATCTTCCCGCTGCCCAAGTGTAAGTGAACACAAGTGTTCAGGTCCTGTCTTACTTCTGTTATACAAGATAATTAATTGGCTTTTTTAGGGACATCGCTTTACATTTTCAAGGTTTTTTGAAAATTAGCTCACTTAAAGGTGTCTGAAATGTGACTTTGCTAGCCTATAATCATCAAGCAACTGAAGGGAAGAGGGCAGACATAGAAAATACTTGACAATGGGAAACACCTACATTGTTTTCCTGGGTATGAGGCTGAAATTCCCTGCATTACTCTAGTAGCAGTGAGCTAACCTGAGAGAGAGCAGCAGCAGTAACGCTGTAAAACAACATCTCCAGTGGGTTTCAGTTGAGCTATCACTCAATTTCCCTTGTTAGGGAAGTTCGCAGTCTAGATGGAGATGCCTCTTCATTTTGTAGTCGGAATTATCATGGTTGTCCTACAAGGGAATATTTTTCTCTGTGGCTGTCGTACATTTTTAGAAATGGTGGAAAATTCATCTATCAATCATAGGGGAGCAAATATTGCCCATCCCATCCTTTCTGCATAGCACAGTGTTGAGAGAAAGACTCTGTTGTTTGGAAGATGAAGAAGGACATGCGGAAGGATGGAAGGATGGACGGAAGGACGGACGGAAGATGAAGAAGGAAGCTGCATGGACCTTTGTGCCACTGCATATTCAGAGGTGAACTGGGCAAAAGCAGGTGAGTCTGCTAGGATCAGATGCATGCTGAAGACTACTGTGTCATAATTCTGGAGACTCTAGATGGGTTGACCACAAATTCTGATTTATTATTTATTATTTCTGATATTATTGCTCAGCTTCAAGAGAGAAAAAAAAGAATTCACACTAAATCTGCAAGAATTTGAATAGGAAGATCTATTTACCCCTTTTGCTGTTACATGTGAGCATAGTGAGATGCTTCTGGAAGACTCATCTTACATAGTTTCTGTGTGAGGGCACCCCAAGCTGTGCAGAAGCCACCAGCCGCTGCGAGGACTCTGGGCACTCTTTAATCAGTGCTGATTTTTTCCCCCTATAGAACTCTTGGCACAGATGCATGCTTCTGAAAAGGCCTTTATAACCTTTATCCACTTCTTAAGGTGAAAAATAGTGCTTTGGGATTTTAATTAGCCTTGTATATTTTTTTCCCTTTAAATAGAAGTGTCAGGAGACATTTATATACCCTAATTTCTCGTTCCATTAGAATTATCAACAACCCCTTAAACTAAGTGGCAAATCACTATTAATTCCTTTGGAATTCACTGATAAAACATTAATCCTAATGAATTCCTCCAGAAAAAAAAAAAAAAAAGTCCTAAATAGAGCACAGTTGAGCAGGTAGAAAGTCCAGGTTCAGGCTGTCCCTATGGAGGGTTCTCCATCTGGTGCCAGATCTGCAAGGAGGTCCATAGCTCCACAGGTTGAGTTTGGGTGCCAATAGGATGAGAAGTCAATGGAGATGCTTGATGCCATGGTGGGCTCAAGAGGCTGCGCCAGTGAGGAAACCTTTGGAGAAAGCGGTCGTAGAGCAGCCTAGGTAAGACCTAGGTAAGATGAGCACCAGGCTTTGGCAGATTGAAGGTCCTTTGGACACCCACTCATTTCACACACGCTTCTCGGCACCTACTCGATATTTGGGAATGGAAGCCTAAACTTGACAATTTTTTTTTTATTCCTCCCCCTCAAGAAATCCAGGAAATGTATTTTGGAAAAAAAAGGGCTGTAGAAATGAGCGGAGATGATATGTGGACCGATAAGCATTCCAAGGGCATCCTGACATTAAAATTCCTTCCTCGAGCCTTTGAGTCACAGCAGCTCGGCACGAGAGGAGTTTTATTTTATTTTTTATTTTTTATTTTATTTTTTGCAGAGGAAAAGGAAATTGGAGAGGGGCCAGGTGCTGAAGAGAAGGAGATTACTGATTTCCACCAGCCAAAAAAATAAAAAATAAATCCTGATGCTGATGGTTCCAGATTTTAAATAGAGGATGCTCCACATGCATCTCTCCCCTGGTACATGCAGTACCGAGCCTGTGGCTGACTCATGCCTGCTGGAGGGGAATGGTGATGCGCTCCACAGCCATCGGAAGCTACGGAAAATCCGTGCCTTTAGTGAGTGCTTTTGAGCAGCTCCCTTAAGACTGGAAGTACCTGTGGAGCTACCTGCGCATGGATGCACATGGAGAGGCCTGGAATGGTACCCCGGCCATCCCCAAACACTCCATCCAGGCACAGGACTGACAGCTCTCACTTTCCTTACCTGCTTTGGCTTCTTTCTCCTTGCTGTGCTCTTCCATGGGCTGCAATCCAACAGCCACACGTGCTTTTCCTTGCCTGTTTTCTGCTTGCCCATATGGCTCTGCTTTGCAACATCAAAGGTTTTTAGGCTGAGCCTTTGTCCTGAGAGGCTTTTTTCTTTTTTTTTTTTCTTTTTTATTGCAATATTTCTTTGTGCTCTGAAAAACCATGTGATTGCTAAATCTGCCAAGAAAATCAATCCGAACCACTTATAGCCAGTTAAAAAAAAATTTAAAAAAATAAATAAATAAAGGAGGCTTCTGAATTGTTCAGAAGAGACTCCTATGGCAGTGAGAGAAATTAATCTTTTCTAAGGAACAACCCTTTAAATTAAGATACTAAGTAAACTGAGAGGCTGAAGAAGAATTTGACCACTCACAAATCAGCCTCCCTAATCATGAAAAAAAAAAAAAAAGTCTTTTTTTTGGAGCAAAATAGTTTTGCTGGTAATGGTTGAGAGCAAGCCATGGGAAGCCTTGCTGGTTTTAGCACTGGGGAGCAACCTGCCTAGAAATGCCCACGCACAGTGCTGGGCATAGCACAGCCCTGAGACTCACACGTTTTTGCTCTTGCATCTAAAACCCACATTTCGAATGCAAGAAGAGCAAGGTTTCAGTTTCTGCAATGCTCCCTTTTCCCTTTTACAAGAATTCCCCCTTTCTGCTGAACAGTGATGCTCTATCTGAGTATCAACAGCCCCATATGTTGCTTAAACAGCCTCTGGGCTGCCGTGGTCCCACTCTCCAGACCCACACGTGGCCAGTTCCCTCCCAAAAAGCTCCTCTGGCTGGGAGACTCCTTTCCACCCGGCCATTTAAAGTATGCATTTATGGAGATTTATTTATTGAGATGTATTCCTGGCGATTGCCTCCTCATGCTACAGGCACTGGGAGGCCCTGCTGTGCAGTGCTTGGCCCTGGTCCTGTGCAAATAATCACTATTCCTTCTTGGGAGGCAGGATTTAAAGCAGGGAACGTGACATTGCGGAGCAAGACAGCAATTAAAAGGCTAAGGCTAAGGGTTTTTTTGGTATCTTTTGGTTTTTTTTTCTCAAAAAGGTCTTAAAATCACTTGTGGGCAGAGGAATGGAGAGGAGGTGGCAGAGATGACCGCTAGATCTCCTTTGGAGATGATCTATGAAGCGCTTCTGCCCTCAGACTAAAGACTAAGCAGACTAAGCGCATCTTGCAAAAGAAAGGGAGGAAAATAATATTTTACTGCCTATGTGCATTTTTTATGAGTACGTGGCATCTGTATCTGATATTGCACCTATTGCCCTGTTAAAGTTACTGCAGACTGAAATATAACCTTAGCAGTCGCCTTCTTGCGGCTGGGGTCAGACCTGCTGTGCTGGGCTCTGCCAAGGGCTGAATTGTTCTGGATTTTGCAACGGGAAGATCTGGAGCCCTCTCTTCTGGCACCGTGGAATTCCGGTCGGGAAACTCAAGCTGAGCTTATTTTGAAATCTCAGGCATTTTCTGGCAGGATTTTTGCTGCAGGACACAAGTTGCTTGAACACCCAAGCAGTGTTTGAGCAGTGAATGTTTCCAGAAAGTTAGGGCTTTTAGCAAGACGTGGAGATTTGCTAAGAATTTACAGCAGTTAATTATGCAGTTTTGACGAGTCACTGATATGATCTATTAATTATGTCAACTCTGGGACACTCTGCTATAGCAAAAGCAGCCCCATGCACCATGATTCTCCGGTACTGCTGTAAACTGCAGCCTACATGAGCTGCCCCCGCGGGACGGAGACGGTATCTCATGAGATCTCCTCTTGGATAAGTGTGATTTCCTACATAATCACCTACCAGAGGGTTCCCAGCCCTTCCTTGCAGTTTTAAGCTAAGTTTCAGGCTGTGAAAATATCTGGTCAGCAAATTAGTGGGTTTTTTTTCCCTGGTAGGTGAAAGTGCTAGCACCTTCAATTAAATGCTATTGTTTGCCTGTTTCTGCACCTTAATCCGCTTTTGAGTTCCAGAAAGAATGGTCCTGGGTAGCTCGCATCTGTGTGTCTGGTTCCTGCAGGGGACACTGGCATCCTTCGAGCAAAACCCCTTGCTGATCCCAGCTGAATCCAGCTAAATCGCCAAAAATGCTTCTCCCTCCCCAGTACAGGCCAGCTGTTCAGTCATGTTGGACCATCAGGAGCATTTCCCATCCCTTTCCTGCAGAAATGGCATGGGAGGGAAGCAAATAACACAGGGACGTCTGCTCATGCTCAGCTTAGCTGGCGGGCTGAGGAAGCTCCGTATGGATTTGGGGTGTTGGGATTCAAGGCAGAGCTCCCAGTCGAGCCACAGGAGAGAAGCAGGGATGGTAGAGCAGGGCCCAGGGAGCCCTCTTGCTTTCCATTCCACACAGGGAGTTTCCTAAGGCAGGGGAGCAGGTCCTTACACGAAACCAGCCCCGCAACAAGTGATTTGAGCAGGTAGGCTTTGGTGGGACACCCAGGGCATGTACAAAGCCATGAGCACGGTGTGTTTGCACTGAATAAAGCCAATAGGCAGTTTTCCTGATTGACGTCTTCTGGAAATGAGATCCATGCTACCGCCGTGTGGTTAAGTTGATTTGCATTATCATCTGAACGCAGAAAGCAAAGTTTGAAAAACCTTGACAGAGAACAAGATGCGTTTGTTCGGAGGTTGTTTTTTCTTTCAGACAAATCTTTTGCCAAACGGGGAAGAAAAAAGTAGAATTTCTTTGGGTTTTTTTTGCAAAAAAGAAAAAAAAGAAAAAATCTCTGATTCCCATTCACTGTGCACAACAAAACCTGCAATAAAAAGGAAATTGTCTGGCAATGCCAACATGTTTGCTGCTTTTTCCATTGCGGCTGGACAACCTGGGACACATTTTCCCCATGCTGTCCCAGTCAATGTGTAGTTAGACCCTAGGGCAGAGAACACCTCTGAGACTGGTGGCCATCATCACTGCTCCTCCTTCAGAGCAAGTCAGTAAATAATCCCATTATAGAGCAGAGAGCAGCGAGGATACAGGTGGAAGATTTTGCTGGAAGACAGATGCAAATGGATGGGCACCTAGGAAAGGACGGAGGCTGACAGGGAAGATAGCAAGCAAGCCTTGGAGATAATAAGGAAGCGCTAGTAGCATGACCCCGGGAAAAAGCAGGGTGCTTTTGACTAGCTATTAGCTGAGAAGGGATTTGGAGCTGTGAGCAATGAAAATGCCTCCTGCTGTTTTAGCCTTCCTGTGTCTGGAGAAAATAGGGCTGGGATGCAACGGCACTTCGTTTGCTACAAAGGAAGTACCTGGCTCGCCAGCAGTTCCTTCTGTAGCAGAAACACACTTGGAGATCCTCCCCACCGTCGGGCTAACCTCCTACTTGCAGCAGGGGCAAAACTACAATTGAAACTATTTTCACCCAAATTCCAACTTGCATTGACAAACTCCTTGAAAGGACCCTTTGGAAAGGCAGACTTAGAGATCCATTATTTTTCAGAACCCAAAGGCCATCGCTGATAGATCTTGTCTTGCCTCCAGGCCAGAGATATTCCCAAGGATGCCTTTAACTCCCTTTCTGCACCTCGATCCCACTGTGCAAGCCTTCCTTAGGCTGCCCATCCCCATAGGCTCCTTCCTGCTGAGCATGCCTCAAATTTTAACACCACAAACAGCAAACGAAAAACGACACATTGGGGTCTGTGTCTTCCTCTGACTTGCATTTTGCTGTGTATCTCCTCCTACCCCACCTTGCTTGGCAGACCAACCAGCTGCGTGAGTCCTGACCCTATGGACGTTCAAAAAGACTTCTTCACCCTAAAAACCACAGGAATGTCACACATTTCTGCTGTCCCACAGCAAAAGCTCTGGTCGTGTTTACTCATTGCTGCTCCTCAGCAGTGGGCACTGCTACAACTCCGCTCTTTGGTAAACTTGACCTCAGAGCCAGACCTGTGCTGCTGGGAACCTGGGCTCCTGTCACCTCAGGAGGACCCAGAGCGCAGAGGTGGATGCTCCAGCCTAGGGTCCCTGAAGGTCCGTATGAGTGATGTGTGATGAGCTCCTAACCCCATAATTTCGCCAGGTTCTGGTCTGCAGGAGGCACCAAGGAGCTGCTCGTCCTTGTTCACCTGAGCCTGTGTTCATCTGAGCCAGCGTGAAAGCAGACCAGCGTCCATTGCAGGCGCTCAGTAATGCAGCTCTGTAAAGTGTTGTCCACAGGCTGCTCGAGCATAAATTGGTCACTCTCAGCGAAACTACAGCAGCTTGCACCAAAATTACTCAGCCCCGTCTTGATTTATCTGCTACTGCCTGTTCTGCCCTGCAGCACATTTCAAGGGCAACACGAGAGGGATGCGGAGCCTCTCTGGGGCCTGCAGAGCCACAAACACCGACTGTCTCGGCAGCAGTGTCAGTATTTTCAGCAAACCACCCAGGCCACCCCTTGGATGGAGGCTGTAGGCCGCCCAAGAGGCTGCCACTGCTTCACTTGCTTGTCATGCAGGTGGTCCCTGGCCACGGTTTTGTCTCCATCCACCACAGCTGTGCTGTCTCCTCTCTTTCCCTGCTTTCAGGAGAGAAGGACAAATCTGAAGGCGCTTCCAGAAGAATCAAACATTTCTTAGATGAGAAATGTGGCAAGCATTGACAAGCCTGCAAAGCTGCAAAGGCTCCGTACACACGCAGGCGCTTTCTATGCTTAACCAAAAGCATGAAAATCTTCACAGGGGAACCATGCACCCCTGCAGGGCCTCTAAGCCTTAGTACAAGCTCACCAGGCTCTACTGGAGGCATGCCAGAATGTCTTTTTTCCCACCAGTGCAGGTCTTCAGCTCCATAGCAGCACCCAAATGCACAGCCAAGCCCTTCAGCAGCAAGAGCTGTGAGCACATTCACCTGACTTGTGTCTGTGAGGGTATGAAGCATCTGGGTTAGAAGGCAGAGCTTGTTTTAGGTGTCTGCAACATGAAACAACCAGCAACATGAAACAACCAAGGCAGAGCTTGGTTGCTCTTGGTCACAGAGGTGTCTGCAACATGAAACAACTAAGGCAGCAACATGAAACAACCAAGGCAGAGCTTGGTTGCTCTTGGTCACAGAGGTGTCTGCAACATGAAACAACCCGCAGGGTTGTATCCCTCTTCCTACTCCTTTAGGGTGGTTAAGTGCAAAGAGTCTTAATCCAGCCCCGCTTCCAGTTTGTAATATGATGGAACTGGCATTAGACTTGAACTGAGTGGTTTGGGTTGAAATTGCTCAAGGCAGAAATAGAATTAAGGAAGCAAACACATGGGGAGTGTTCTCTGGCATCAGCATGGTGCGAATCTGGAAAGCAGCTTTAAAAGTCACGTCCCCAGAACACAGCACTGGCAGCTGCAGGAATAGGAGGTTCCTCCTTGGCACGGCCACCACACAACTGCCCCAGACAGTGACCCATAACAGAGGGACCGCGCTCAAGCAAGCGGGTGCAAAGTTGAGGGATGGCTGTGAAATGGCCTCGTTTATGGGCAGCTGCAAATTTAGGATCATGATGTTTATCGCGTGTGCTTAATCACTGCCCTCCCCTCCCTGGTGGTCCCCGAGCAGAGCCCCGCTCGCTGTCAGGCTCCATGGGGCCTCTGGGGCGACCAGCATCGTGTGACAGGGATTTTCCCCATCCTTTTGCAGCGCCTGCCAGCCAGAATTTCTCCAAGTGCAGGGACCGTTGCAGAGGAGCATGCAGAGCTGGGTGTGGGGCTGCTGTTCAGGGAGGCATGTGGTAAATTCTATGCCAGATATCATTTATCCTTAATGCTGCATGGAGGAATCTGGGAGAGGAAAGGGTGACTCAATCCCCAATAAAAAATTAAAAATAAAACCCTGTTCCCTGGTAAGTGTGTTGGTAGAAATGTATCAGAGAAGGAAAAAAAAAAAAAAAAGAAAAAGGAAAAGAAAAGAATTGGCATGATTTCTTCCATAAAATTTCCTCTAAGGACTTACAACACCAAGTGCCTTTGCAGAATGGGAAAGGGGAGGGAGAAAAAAAAGATTGAAATAATTACAGCTTTCCTTGAGAGGGTCTGTTTAAGAAGAGTTTTTTTTAAAAAAAAAAAAAAAAAGAAAAAGGCATATTGAAAAGTCCTCTTGACTCTAACCTTGGGTGAAAGTCCATCTGCCACTTACTGTAGCTCTGTCAGCCCCATTCCCCTTGGGAGGCTGCTCGCTGCTCTGCAGGCTCTGATGAGAGCTGCTCTTTGCTCCAAGAACGAGTCTAAAGATGCTGCCACCAAAGAGCAGCCTTTGGGGCTAGCAGGGCAGGTGATGCCGGGCTCGGCACCTTGGAGCTGGCCACGGCTCATCACAGCCATGAAGATGTTGGAGCATCCCAAGGCTTCCCACAGCACCCACACACCAAGGCCAGACCCAACACTCAGAAAAAGGGCCTAATTTCAAGTCATCCAAGAACTTGTCTCTGCACTGAGGAGCCTCAAACCTTCTGGCAAGCTTTGGGAGGAAACCTCACAAAGTCCTTCTGGAAGCCTCAGCTGATAGTGAGCAGCATTACCTTAAAAAGAGGTCTCATTGCCACTGGCTCCATGTGCAAAGGATCTGTAATTTGGGAGAACCATGAGTGCAAGTCTGTCCGGTATGGCCAAGGTGCTGTCCTTGGAGGGTCATTTGCACCTTACTTCAACTTTCATCTCTCATCAATGGTCCCACTGCTGTTGAGCAAGTATGAGGCTCCACTGCCCATGGGGTCTCCATCATGCACAGCCTTCACAAGCTGCTGCTCGGGCTGAGGGAGCTGTCACCACAGTCAAAAACACGAAGGAAAGAGCTTGCCTTAAGTGAATGCTGTTGAGATATCACAGCACAGGTCAAAGCTAAGTTTGTGAGGAATGGGAGCAAGTTTGAAGGTGATACAGCCTAGGCTGGAGGTGGCTGTTTGATGGCTTTCAAAAGATGATGGGAACCCACAGAAGGCTGTGTTATTTATTTGGATTTGTTCAGTGATGTGAATGCACACTTTATGAAGAAGCTCAGTGGTCATATATGTATATTTCCTCGCTCTTTGTGGTTTGGCCCTTCACTTTGCCTTGCCTGTCAAGTCTGAATCAGAACAAAAGGAAAACGTGTAATTGCCAGTGCGGTTTCTGTAGTGGAAATCTTTCTCCTCGTAACTCCTGCTCTGTTTCTTGTTTTTTTTCCAAAGCATGAATGGAACAAAATGTTCTAATAAAATATAACCAATAGTAAAAGATGAGATGCATCCTGAGCACATCTGGAGAAGCCGTTGTAGCAGCCCCACGACAAGGGGTTACACAACATGAGTAATGCCATTATAAGACCTTTTAGAGATCCTCTGGTTTCTTTGGTTTCACCCTCCCAGATATCTAACTGATAAAATCCATGTTAAATACTCTGCCTGGGCTCAGAGTGAAATAATGAAGGCTTTGATGCAATCATCTGATTAGCAGAGGTAGAGAGGTTGACATAACAGAAGGCCAGAATGGCAGGATTTATGAGTACCAAGTTCTCTGTGAGCTGGGCTGCCGTGGCACCGCGGTTAATCAGCTTTCACTAGCAGCCCATTAGCATTAATATCTTGCACCTTAGTGCTCAGGCTTAATGTTGCTTTATTTGTCAGGAAAAAAATATATTGTTTGACTGAAAGACAATGAGATTTAAGCAAATAATTAGCGTCAGAGTCGGTATGCATCAGGTGCTAAAATGTTTTTACTGAAACTTTGGGGATTAATTAGGAGACCTGTGTGAAGAGCTGTGTTTGTTTGAATTCCTAGTGGAAGAGAGATCCGGTGCCAGCTCCTCAAGGTGTCACGCAGGGGTCCCCTCAGCCTCAGCAGCCATGAGGACATGGCCTGCAAACATCTTCTTGTTCTGTCAATTACTTCGCAGGAACCAGAAATATTCCCTGTATTCAGCCAGAATCCTTTACCATTTTCAGAACGACCAGAATGGTGTTTTTATCTATTAGCTTATTTTCTAAGAAAATATTTGCTCAGCCCTCTGCTCAGGATATGACTGGGCTCCTGGTAGCTACATAGCTCTTCTAGAAGCAGCTTTGTTTTCTCCAGTTATTTGATGCTTTTGAGAAGTCAAAGTGGTCAGTGCTGGTGTCAACAGCCATAGGCAGATAAGTAGTTGTGTAGTACTAGTGAAGGACACAGAAAATTCTCACAAAGCTTCCTTTCTGCTCAGCTGGATAAGAAGTGCATCTTCTTGCCATGAGAGCTACTCCAAGCACCCGGGGCGGGTGGAGGCAGCTGTTCCTCTCTAGACATCTCCCCATTCCTTGATCCTCTCAGACCTGACACTATACTGGATGCATCCATTCCCCGTTGTTGCCAGATTTTCCTTTTCCAGTTTGTTTTTCTCAGGTGTCCACTTTACTCTCAGCTACCAGACTTGATTATTTTGCTGGAAACTAAGCTCTGCAGCATTATCTATTCCTCTAGTCATCATTTTGCTAGTCCTAGGACCCTGAATATTTGGTATGGGGAGGAGACAGTAGAATTGAAAGGTAGATTTTAGGGCAGACACAAGATCAAGCCTCTGTTCCTACAGAAAGTGCTGAGGCATGTGCTGCATCCAGACATGCCACTCCAGTGCTAAAGCAACCAGCCTCCATGTCTCTTCCTTTGGTCCTGCAGCAGCAATTTGCAGTTTTCCATACTGCTCATTTGCTGCAGCCTCTGCCTTATCAGCAGCACCCACCGCCTCTCCTCTCAAAGTATGTGTAATTTTCTGACTGTTATTTCTTCTAGGCAATAAAAGAAATAAAATAAATTTGGTGGAATGCCATGATCTATAAAAAATGTCTAAGCAGATAGGTTTCCATGTGGGACCTTTACTCCCTCATAGTGTCACTTGATGAGCATCATGGCTTTACGCACAGGTCTATAGAGGGCATGTCCCCAGTTTAATCATGAGAGCCCATCTACAAGTCAAGCAAAGGACTATTTAAAGTGTTCTGTGATTTTTTTTTTTCCCAGGCAATCCCTGGGAGAGCAAGGAAGTCTTCCTTGCTGATGTTGGATATTGGATGGTCTATAAACATATATTTATAACAGGAGCAATGCTAGTCCTTGTCTCTGAGCCAGCTTTGGACGGTGTCAGTGCAAAAGGCTTCCCAACTCAGGAATCCAATTTAGAGGCACTCTTGGAGAACATAGATCATAGCAGAGGCAGTAAATGTCCGCTGCAATCCCGGCTCTGGAGACTTCATTCACTGAGTGTTTAGGCCAGCAGGTTTTTCCGGTGTGTTGGAAAACTATGTCCAGCCTTTCCAGGCAGACAAAGGGAGTTGGGAGACGTTCAACACGCCTGTCACATCTGGGAAGTCACCACGGCACCTGCGTGGCACACAGCTTCTCTCGACAGCAGCTCTGGAGAGCTCATGGGTGTCTCACCCCAAGGCTCACCCCAGGCTCACGGGTGCCTCACCCCAAGGCTGTGCCTCTGCAGTTCCTCTTGCAAACAAACGGAAACATTATCTGAGGTTTTGAGCTGGGGAGAGTACAAATTTGAAGTCTTTGATTGAAAATCACTTGGAGGGAGGGAGGACTCTGTAAGAGGTGAAGGGAATGGCCTGGTGTTGGTGTCCTCCCACATGTCCTGTGTGGCTGGTCGTGAGCAACCGAAGGGTGGATGGAGTTCAGTTCCTGAAGACTTTACTACCCATTTTGTTTCAGTTTTTGATACACATCCATTGTGCACAACAGGAGTAATACACTGTGGACCTTCCAGAGGCAATGCTTGGAAAAAGCATTGGGAAAAAGGGGGAAAAGAAATATTAACCTATTTATTTGGCCTGTGGTGACACTACTGCAAGTACCATGAGCACCTGAAGGCTGTGAGAGCTGGAGGTGGTGATGTCCCTCTTGGGCCTTCCTGCTCTCTGCACCCATTCCCAAAAATAAGAGGGTTAGTGGAGACCACCAGCCTCTTCTCAGGCATGAGGCCAAGTATCCTCAGCCTAAAAGGATCCCAAGAGGTAAATATTTCATTCCTTCAGATGACACACCTTTTCTGTTAGATCTGCAAGTTAAAATGCCAGATGAGGAAGTGGAGAAACCAGTCAACAATGGTGATTATAGATTCTATTGCTATATTTTTCTCTGGTAATTTAAGCTCTGTGTGAGTTTCCTTCTTCTGGTCCACATATATCCCAAAGGTAAAAGTAGAATATTTAATTTTCCTCTCAGCAACTGATAAATTACATTAAATTACATTAATATTCTGGAAAAGAGCCTGCGAATGCTATCCATGGACTAGGGTATGGGTTTTGGGATGGAAGCACCGTGCCTGCCATCCCCACCACAGGGTCTGCCCACCTTTCCTTTGGGTCATTCCTTCCTCCCTGGGACAGTGCATGGCAGGAGCCCCAGGTGGCAGAGGAGATGGGGAACTATCAGATTGGCTTCCACTTCAACCCTTTTTGGTTACCAGTGAGGAGGATTTGCCTGGTGGGATGGAAGAACACTTAGCAGAATTGGGCTTATTAACTAGGAAGTCAGCCTAAATTTACTGACCTATGGCAGGCTGGTGGCTCCTTGTTTGTGAAAGATATAGTAAAAGAGAGTCCCTCTTACATTCCCTATTAGGGTAAAAAATGTGTCAATTATGAAAGCTGACAGCCTCTATAAATTAAGAAATCTATGTGCATGTGCGTGTGTGAGAGTAATTCGTATGTTCAACAGGGAATGCATGACCTTGGAGGGGGGGGATGTGTGAGGAGTGGTGCTGCAGCGAGAATCTTCTTTATTTTACATGGTAATAAAATTTTGCCTGCTTTCTGGCGTCCCTGATCTCCTCTGAGTCTCCTGATGGGAGCACAAGCCATCAGATGAAGAGCAGAGCTATAGGAGATACCTGCCTGTATATATGTTGCTATGCCAACTCTCCAGAGTATTGCAATATTTGCAGTTTTATTTATTGCCCCAGCTCTTGACACCCTTTGAGTGGATTTTTTTTTTTTTTTAACAATCTCATGATTTTAGGCACATCTTTCAATTTTTCCATTCTGGTAGGGGATGTCCTGCTGGTGAGAGGGCCAGGAGCTATTGAACTGTCTCCTTTTGCTTGGCTTTAGGGCTGCTGAGCAGGGCAGCAGGGTTCAGGCCTCCTTTCTGCCTCGTTTTGGGAACTGCAAGAAAAAGTGAGCTGCAAAAGTCTCTCATGCAGTGAGATGATCGGTTGCTGCTCCTTCCGTGGTCTTGGAAGAGGCCAGTAGAATCTGGTCAACCTTCATCTGGATAAGGAGGAGGAGGACATGCACTTTGCAGGCACCATGGTTGCAGATAAGGGTTGGGACCTATCAAATTTATTCCCACTGCATCTTCTCTGGAACAGGGAAATAGAGTGTCATTAGCATCAGACCTCATTACTGCCAGCAAAAGGCAGGAAACGTCGCCTAATTGCTTTAATGTGCCCTCTGATTTCTCCAACGTGTGTTTCTGTGCAGGTCCCTCATCGCCTGCCTCTACCCCATGTGAGATGGCCAGCGTCTCTGCCAGGGAGATGCTCCCACCTCTTCCATGACCTCCGTGGGATGGATTCCACCATGATGCAAGTGGGAAGCTCAAAAGCTACTTCAAAAATAGCAGCTTTTGAAGCTGGGTCCTCTAGAAGCATCAGCAAGCAGTGAGCCAGGGAGGCTGATGTGGTCCGCTCTAATTCCAGGTACTGATGAGGAATGCTTCTCCTGCAACTCTTTTTTTGATGTGGTATGTGAAGGAAGTAAAGAAGTTTTAGTGTTATTGAGGCCAAATGTCTCTATTATATGAACTTTGCATTCGTGGAAAGGTCCCAGGGAGGTAAAATACCATCAAAGTTGTATTGCAATGGAGATGCTGTAACACAGTTGGGCTCTGTTTCCACCTGGAGTGTGATTTGTACCTGAATAAGAAAATAAAATCAGGAATTTGTTTCTGCGGAGTTTTGAATATAACAGACACTGGGATAGATACTTTTCCAGCAGATCCTGGAAAACTCCAATAGAGAACCCAGGTTGGGGGTTGCTGTGGGGTGGTGATGGCTGAAGACCAAAGGCATGAGCAAGTGGAGGGGAGAAAAGAAGTATTTTACTATTAATAAATACCTCGTTGGCCAAACTACAGAGAATATTCATTTGGAAATAATTAACTGCAGTTTGTGGAAACCCTTAGTGATTTGCCCTGAAATCATGGATGATGCCTCAGAAAGCGCATAGGTGCATTCAGTAGCAAGGTGCAGAGCTCTTGAGGTGTGTCATGGAGCTGTGTGGTAAATGGTGCCTCAGAGAATTTCCTTCACTGGTGTTGGGTGGCCTTTTTCTTCACTGCAAGATTTATATCCTTGCTTTGGGATAAGAAAACTCTGTTTGTATTTTCAGGTGTTTCTGGAAGGAAAAGGAAACATTTTCGAGCTGCAAAATGCCAGGAAACTTCGGTGTCTCTTACGAATCTGCAAAGTTTGCACTCTGACATACTATGCCAGTGCTTATGCATGCAATTAATCTACATAATAAAATTTTAATGAAGATGCCTGACGAGTGCTCAGCTGTGTTTTGCCCATATGCAACTGTGTGAGATGCAACTAAAAATTCAGCATGTAATTAAGCCAAGTCAAGTGGGGCTGAATGTCAGGAGTGCAGGGAGCTCAGATCAGCTCTGACATCTCATAACAGGGCTGGGACAGGAGCTGCTGGAACATGTGATTCCTCACGCTTAGAGGGAGAAAAGGCCCTGCTCTGGACAGGTTGCCGTGTTATCCTTGGAGCTTCCTCCCTCAGTGTCCGTCTGTCCCAGGACCTCAATGCTTCAGGGTGCTGGGGTGCCACTTGTTGGGGGGCTGTCTGGCTTCATACACAGCTCACGCCTTTGCTACTTGTGAAGTAAATTAATTTATTAATTAAATATTAAAAAATAAAGGACTTTTTTTTTGTCTTTTCTTTTCACTGGGAATAAGCCATACTGCCTCATTTCTTTTTCCTATTCTTTTTTCTTCCTTGTTTCAAAGGTATAACATCTTTCTTTGCAGCTGCTTTTGATCACAAGTGACCCGAGGGTCCGTCCTCTGCTCAGCATCTCCGTGTTTTGTGCCCTAACTGCTCAGACACCCTTCTGGGTGTCACCCTCCTCTCCTGGCTGAGCACTGGGACGTCTGGGGCAGGGTGTTCTGGGCTGAACCACATCCGTTCCTCCTGGAGAGGCTGCTCCGCTTTGCACAGACAGTGCTTCAATATTCACACAAGGTTTTTGCTGCTCATTCTTGCTGTCTCTCGGCCTCAGCTCACCCTCATTTTTTATTTTTTTTTTCTTTTTAAGTGGGACAGCATCAGCAGATGAGACCGAGGAACAGTCTGTGTCCAGAGAGCCAGCTCTTCAGGATATTATTCTGAGAGTATTTTCTCTGTCTGCTTTTATACATTTACAGGTGAAATCAGAATCATCCTCCAGCTATTTTTCCTCTTGCAGCAAACTGAACAGTTGCTTTTGATACCTGTCCTGAAATGAAATGCTCTGTGAAATAACTGAGTCATCCCTAATTAAGTGTAAGATGACTGTATTCATTTAAAGGTGCCGTATTGATTACAGCTAACACGGCGCCAATCAATCCTTCTAATTTAAACTTCCTGACTCTCAGTGAATCAATACATGCAAAACTGCTAGGGAACCTATACAATTTAATTCTTACAAAAATATGCCAGATTCAGAAAGACTGTTTGACGAAAATAAAGGCTCACACTATGAAGGGGTGTTTCTTAGCGTTTTTATTCATTGCTTTTGTCCCTGGCACTTTAAGTCTTTGGTGGAAGGTAAGCTGGTGATCACAATGAGTTTGGGAAGGGGAAGCCAACTTAAAGTTGGGTGGATGGGAGTATGTGCAATTTTATTTCAATTGACTGTGTGATTTCCTATTGCTTTGGCAGTAAGTGTGTCCTGGGACCTACAAAATCTGCTTGCGATGGTCTCAGGAGGAATGGCTGGAGAAATCTGGTCCTACCTGTATGTGGTGGATGGCAATCCTTGCCTTGAAAAAAGAAGTCATTGGTCTCATGCTATCATTTCCTAGAAGGTAGCCGGACAGTAGGGGAAATGCAGAACACACTAGTGGGTAAAATAGGCAGAGGAATGAGGCTATGGAGGAGAAGAGAGAAAAAAGGAGAAGAAGGGATAGAAAGAAGGACAATCATATATAACTATCATCTACTGGAAAAAAAAATGATATGAAATTCAATCCAGTCATACAAAAAGCTTTCACAATTTCATAGGATTTTAAAGTTATTATGATGAAAGAAACATGTGGGTGTTTCCATCTTCTCATCAACCTCCATCTCCATTGCTCATCACTTTCAGACTCAGTCCTAAAGACCTGAGGGTACAGTTTCATCTCTTTCTTCTCAGGAAATAGTGGCAGCCCCTTCCTGACACCAAATACCTCTCTTTGCTTATTGCAGACGAAGGCTTGTTATGTACAATACTGCTGCTTCCCTGGACAGCACCATCAAAACCAGACAGCCTCTAATTAGATCCCCCCCGACGCCAAAATCCATATTTAAATACCAACAGGAGCCACTTGAAATTTCAATCGTACTGATGAGAGGTAATTAAAGTGTTTCAAATTTTGAAATGTCAGCAATTAAAAACCAACACCAAGACTGGTAAAATCTGATCTTTCTTTTCTTTTTTTTCCCCTTGCTCTTGCCCTTGTTCTTGCCTTTGCCCTTCCGATTTCTGTTTCCATTTCCACTTCCAGTTCTTTCTTCTGTCACTCTAAGGCTACACAGTTTTGGGAATATTGGAAGCTGTGAAACCAAAGGCAAAGGAAGTCAACTGGCATATGGCACTGCTTGCTTATGGGTCTTCTGTTAGCTGATCAGACCATACACTACTGAATGTCCCCCCAAAATGTCCTGCTGCAGCATGGATGAGGATTATTCCACTACCACCTGCAGGGCTCTACAAGTGCCACCAGGCATCATGTGCTGCCAAGACATTTAGCAATATCAAAAAAGACTCTGCAAGTGCTCACAGCTGGGCAAGGGCTGCATAGCCCCAGCTGGAGTAGAGCTATATTTACTTTTTTTCCTGTGTGAGGAGGCACTGTGGCGTGAAAAAAAAAAAGGATCATACTTTTATCAGGAACATTGGATTAAGAGGGGGACACAGGAGGAGTGTCAATTCTACACTCTAAGCATAACCAAGGCCCATGAAGACTTGTGCATATGCATGTATGTGCATATATAAATATATACATATACACACACAAATGTACATACATAGGTGTATGAAAAAGACCTAACCAGACAACAAGCAAATATCCTGACTGGCAGTTATTCTCCGGGCAGCAGATTGACAGCTTATTGCCAGGCATCAAGCCTCAATAGCCACGACAGGAATAAGCTGAGGGGAGGCGTGCTGAAGGCATATGAAGCTAGCTGTGCGTGCTTGGATTGCTGCAGGATGCATTTGACGCAGATTAACCTAGTCTGTAGTATTATTAAAGAGCGTAACAGTGGGCAAAGCCAAGGGTTATGGGGCTTATTTGTCTTTGCATGCCTCTGTGGGTCCATTTATTTGTTGCTGTCTCACAAACGATGTCTCTGCAAATGCACTCTGAACCAGAGCAGGGCAAAGCCCTATTTATCTCAGCACCTGGGATGCACAGTTGTTGGTCACCCCATGACTATGCTAGCGATCATATTTTTCTCGCTACCTGACAGGACCTGCAGATTCATCTGCACAGTGACATGGGTGCCTCCAGGCTGGATATTTAGACACCTTGATCTTTGCGTGGCAGCCAAAGGTTGCCTATGCTCTCATTGCACTGCCTGCTCTCCAGTGCGTGCTTTGCAAGGCAGGCAGCACCCCCAGCCTTTTCCCTCTCTCCTAGGGGGTAGATTATAACCTGATTATCTCAGAGAGCAACCAGAAGGTGCAAGCTGTGCCTGTGCGTTGCCTCGGTGGGGCCGAGGAGCTGTATCTCATGCTTCATGCTTGTCTAAGCTGGTCACTGAATTTCTGCACTAAAAATGAAGGAGTAACAAGTCTACCCTCTACTGTGGCAGCCACATAGAATCATGGAATCGTAGAATCCTTAAGGTTGGAAAGGACCTCTAGAAATCACCTATTCCAACCCCCGTGCACATGCAGGGACACCCAAAGCATGGGGCACAGGCTTGCGTCCAAGCAGGGTTGGAAGATCTCCAGAGAAGGAGACATCTTTAAAAGAAAATGATGCTAAGGACACTTGGAAAGAACTCATTTTTGCTGGTGCATGGCTGGCATGACCAGGGGTGCCCAGGGCATTTAGGCATTGCTTCGTCCTGATTCTGGATCACAGTGGGCCTTTGGTCGTAGACTGCCCTGATCCAAGGCACTTCCGATTAAGTAAATTCTTCAGGCTTTTAGACAACTTTACCATCAAACTGGGAGGCTTCTTGGTGAGCTCTACATACTTGTACCTTGTTTCTAACTCTCCTCCCCTCTTGTCTCCTCTCTTTTTTTTTTCTTTCTGTAGACACTTCAGATTTGTTAGAGGTCTGGTCTGGGCCACCTAAATCTGCATCTGTCCCTGATAACTGTATCTCTGACTTCCCTTGCTCCTACTTTGTACCATTACTCTCTATACTGCCTGATTAATTTTTATTAGCACATTTTACTGCAGTGACAGCTGATGGCCTTACTGGACACAAATTCCCTTAAGACATGCATGTCAGAAAGCTGTTTAATTGGCGAGGCCATATAACCCTCTCTGCTCACCTCTCCACCTGGGAGGATCTGTGACACTCAGGGCACTAATCCCATGTCTCTCATCTCCCTGGCACACAGTCTCTATGGCCTTACAGTGGTGGAAGATGCAACAAACAGCCCAAATCCATGAGCAGTATCAAAATGCCACGGTCCTAATGAAGACCTAAGTAAGAGGCAGCTCACCCACAGGCTTTATGCATGTTCTTTTTGTAACACCGAGGATGGCATCAACCAGTGTTTGTGCAGGAGGGTCAACAGGAGCTCTCTAGGTCACTCCTGAAGGGCAAGTGGTGCCTCCCTCAAACCGACCACCTGTGCTTGTGTGCTGGAGTGCAAATATAACATAACTGCAATTACTTTATTCTCATTTTATGTGCCTGTGAGAAAGAGGGAAAAAAAATGGTTTTCAGATGCAGATTAAGCTTTTATTTCAAATTGCACTCAAGGACAAGTCCTGCTTAGTCGTAGCCTGCAAAAACACCAAAGAATATTTTCAAAAGCAAGTAGTGTAAGCAAATACAGAAATAAGGATGCATATGCATAAAACAAAACAAAGACCAGAAAATGAGGCAGTATTTCCTTTCTTAGGAAATTACAGTGTTGACACTATCATTTTACTGATTCAGAATTCTAAACAACCAAGTCACCTCTAATTAAGTGTAAAGCTGCAATGCTCATTCAAATGCACTGTATTGATTACAGTGTGCTCTGAAAGCAATCAATCAGTCCGTCTTAAGGACCTAGCTGCTAGTGAGGCAGCAAACATGGACAAATCTTCTGGGGAAGTATTGATAATTCCGCAGTGTGTTTCAAAAATCCCGTGAATGCCCAGCAATTGAAAAAGTGTCTATATTTTCCATTGTTCCAGTCTTCCATTGTCCTATGTTCCTTCCAGAGTTTCCTAATTTCTCTTCCCTTTTTCTACTTTCCTCTTTTTTTTTTTTTTTTTAATATTTTTGCAAAGCACCAGCAAATTCAGCCTGACTAAATGTAGTGAGATAATTCCAGTGTCAACTATGATTATGGTACTGTGCATGGGTGCATGAATGGCACTTGCTTAAATACATTTTTCTGTATTGAAAGAAAAGTTGCACAGTAAACAGCAGATCAGCTCTCAACATTTAAGAAATATGATAGAATATTTCTTAAATCTGTTTTGTGCTTTGGCCTCCCTCTCATAGGACTTCTCCAGACACACATAAATCTGCCCTGTAATTGTGAAAAAAACACTCTTAAGCCATACCATGCTTCTAATAAAGCAAGGTGGTGGATTTCCCATCCTTTGCCTCAAACTCTTTGACTTTCTTCAAAAATCATGAAGTAAGGAGTAAGAGAAGGGACATGCATACCCTTTCCCTTCATACTTAAGTCTAAATAAGAAGACAAATACAAAAACTGTTTTATGTGTTAGAGGAAATAAATGTGGAAAACACGGGAAGAAAATATGTGGAAACATGGGAAATAAATTCCTTTTACCTGGGAATGCAGTGTCCTGATGCTGGGACATCAGTGTCCTGGTTGTGCAGGGGTGGCATCTTTTGTTCTTAAGGAGAGCTTTTATCACCCATATTTATGCAGAAAGAGAAGCACTTTTAAACTGCTCCACTGGCAAAAAAAATAAACCCCCAAATTGTCTCACATCTGCACTTTAGGCTGGCTCTCTGCTTGAGGGAGGAGAAGGGTTAACACCTTAGTCTGAACCTTTGGGATTGGTAATAACAGAAAAATACACCTTCTGGCATTAGGAAATCATTTAGCATTCAGAACTTCTCTCTAGTTCAATTCCCATGAATCTGCAATTTTATTGTTATTAATTACAACATTGTGTTATAATACTCCAGTGTTATACAAGAATTGAAGTCCAGAAAAACGAGTGATATGTGATGATTTAACTTAGTAAAATACAATCTTTCTTAATAAATTATTTCTTTCAATTCCAGAATTTGGTGATAAACTTCAAGCAATTGTTTAGCAGAGGCATACAATAAGGCAATGCCGAGATAAACAGTAATTAAATATGCAGAGGAGCAGTAAATGTTTTGCTTAGAATTAGCACGTATTTCCCATTCATGAAAAGCCAGAAACATGAGAGGATTTTTTGGGTTTTTTTTTTTTTTTCCCCCTCTAAGAAAAGTCATGTTGCAGCCAGGATTGAAATATGCAAAAATCAATATTAATGAGAAGCAGATAGTGGAAATGCTCTATATTTGCTTATGCTGCCTCCATCCTCCTGAAATATTGCTACTTTAAAAATTGGCAATGAAAATAGAAAAAAAAAGAAAACAAAGAAGAATTAAAAAAAAAAAAAAAAGGCAGGGAAGAACAAGCCCCAAGCCCAAGGACTTTGCTCACAGATGGGCTGTTTGCTTTGTTCCTGACTTGGACGGGAGCGAAGGGGCTGTCTTCGCCAGGCTGTGAACTTTTCAAACACTTGCACCATATGTGTGCTGCTGATTGGATGCTGTTTCCCGACAAAATGAATTACGGAGGCTCCCTCTGGTGCAAATTGGACGCGTTCTCGCTTTTCTTTAACTTTTAAGCCTTCAATTTCCAGCCAAAGCTGGTCCTTTAATACTTGGCTCGCGAGGCTGCAACAGAATGAGGAGGCATCGGGGCCAAATGGTGAAATGGCACCTCCCCAAAGAGAACCCTCTTTACAGAGTTCTTCTGGTTGAATTAGAGCACTTACTCCTTGAGCACTCAGAGATGATGGATGGAGAAGTGGGGAGTGAAGAGACTAGAGGCTCTTGAACGTAACTAAGTGCAAGAGCCAAGTGATGTACATTTAAGAGAAAGGAAACGCAGGAAATAAAAACCAGAAAGTGGCTAAACATAAGTAGTTTGGAAGGAAGCTCCTCCTTACTTATGCATTCAAGTTTGATGTGCACCAGGAGCTATCCTGCAAGACTTGACAGGCCTACCATGGAGCATCTTGAAGCATTTGTCTTTGGTGGATCTGGATCGGGCCTCTGAGAGCACTTCTTGAGAAATGTTAACTTGTTCCAGAAAAGTTTGGAGTTCTTTGAAATCCCTTCTATGTTTAAATGTTTAATTTGGGAAATGAAGCTATTCGTGTGCTGAAATGAGAGTCAGAACAAGGATTTTATGAACGTCCTGTTGGAAAACCTGACCTTAAAATAAAAACATAAAACAATAAGGAAATATATAAGGTTCTTATTTAAAATATTATGAAATATCTTGTATAGTAGCTATTTTCAAACAGCTGCAGTTTTCATGATTTTAAGAAAGAATATTCCCATCTTATTTTTGATCCTTTCATTAACTGAGTGATTTTTGGACAGATTTTAATAACCTGCCATGCAAGCAAAAATGCATAACTGATAATGTCAGTGAAAACCTTGCAGACACTTCTGAAAAAAAAAAGGCAGTTTTGAGTAGGCATGTTCCTTTGAACCCCAGAGACATCACTGTAGACTTTATTACGAAGACTTCAATAGCAGACTAGAGAATTTCTCCTCTCATTCCAACAGAAAGCTGTCCAAGCATGCTCATAATTAACTGGCAATCCAATTTTTGGAGAAATAATTTTGACTCATATCTACAACTGTCCTTTTAGCAAACCCTATTTTCTCTGCAGTGGACACCAGATAAAGCAATGTAGATCTGTAGTTAATTTAGATCGATATAAGTATCTCCTTTGGAGACAACTAGGATACAAGCCCAATATATGCCAACTAAATATACAGTTATGATGCTTTTCTCTAGATTTGATTACTCAGGCAAGAAGTCTGTGAGGATAAACAAATCCATCAAGAAAAGACCCTTGCCTCAGGCATATGTCTCCTAAAATCTGGAGAGGAAAGCCTGGTTTTGTTGACATCAAAGCCAAAGCAATCCTTGCCTTCAGTGAGGCTGGTATTCCTCTAGGACCTACCTGGATTTTTGGAGGCTTCTGCGAAGCACAAGTGCTCCTTTATCTAGGAGTAATTTAGCAACCATTCCTCCCAAATGAGGTGGTCTTTGAATCCAACCAGCACAAACATTTCACCGAGGCTTGTTTTCTCACACCCTTCAATAGCTTCAACTTTAAAACTATCTTCTAACAGAAAAATAGCTGCTTTTCCCAGGTCTCCCTGAAATGTTTATCCTTGTCTTAGGAATGAGCTTCAACTTCTCCTTTGAATTCTACATAAAATAATTAATTCTAGCCCAGTACATTATCAGCTTCATTTGTCTCTAACTTCCCCTGCTTGTTCTCTAAAAGCCCCAAAGATACATTGCCTGGGTTCATATTTCTCATGTGCTTAAACAGCTCAGATCTTCCTTTATCTTTATTTATCCCTCTATCTTTGTTCCATCGTCTATTTAAGCAATACGTATCAAATATTTATGCCTCTTTGTTTCCCTGTTGCAAGCCATTTAATCATTTCCACTCCACTACGATGTTTTATATTTTTGGACTACTTCTTTCTTTTTTTTTTTCCTTCCTTTTTTATAATTGCCAAGTGAAAACAGTCAATCTCTTATTTCATTCACACAGATCTATCTTTTAATTCCCACTGTGCTCCTTTCCAGCCTACACAATGTGCTTACATTTAAGGATGTAGTCATCTTTCTTAAGCCACCCTTCCTTTCCTCCACAGGTTTCTCTTTTCAGCTCACAAGATCCAGCAAGAGGTCTGGTTCACTCCGTTTCCTGTCACCTGGATATTGAGCTCTAGATCATAATAGTGTTGACTTTCCTTCATTCTAGTTGATATTATTGATTACGGTGTAGCTGGCCTGATAAATCACACAGGAAGCCTTCAAGAGAGCCGGTCCCCACGTGAATTGATTTTGGAGAGCACTGTGAGCAGATAAGCTAATCCATGAGATGGTGATTGTGGCCCAAATGCTGTCCCATGTTCAGGCTGTCACTGTTCATCGGTGTTGAAACAGCTCACATGGACCTGTTCCTCCTGTACGAGGAGCCATCTCATCACATAGCCAGAAACTATGTCCTGGTTATACCTGGATAAAAGTTCTCTGGAAACATCAAAATATTTCAACTCAGTTCATAATAATTTTCCTTCCCCACAACATCCCCTTGTCCTTCTAACTGTCTAAATGATTATTTAGTGGATAAGAACAATGCTTGGTGGTGCTTAGTAGCTATTACCTTCAAAAGCAAAAAGGTGCAGTGCATCCAATAGCATGCCAGTTTTGTGGAAGAAGATTTTAATTAAAATATTTTACCAAAAGATATCAGTTTCCAGTTCATATACAGAATTCTGATTTGTTAGAAAATGAGGAACTTTGAAGGAAAGGCAGCTAATTCTTCACCAAAATCACGTCAGAAGGTTGGAGGGAGGAAGTTCCAAAGGACAAAAATATGTGTCCAGTATAAGACATTAAAAAAAAAAAAAAAAAAAAAAGCCTAGAAATATTCTTAAAAATGAACAGTTTGAGAGCTCTTGGAAACTGAAGGCTGAGATGATAGCATTGGTATCTCAGTAATTATAAGGTGTCCTTCCCTGGGTTACTCCAGCCAATATTAGCCGAGCCCTTGAAATGGCTGAGGAGATCCAGCAGAGTGAGTGCTTAAGGCAAATGAGCACTAGTCCATTGAATTTCTCAGGAAAAACTCCCAGAGTTAAAAGCCAGCCCTTTTGCACAGTTGATAAGCACCTGTCATGAGGGTTTTGCATATTCAACTTCCATTTGGGTAGGAAAATAGATTTACGAGGCCAAACCAAGCAATCACAGTTTATGCAGCATGTGCACAGCTTGGGGACACCCAAATTTCGCATCTCTTGCATGCAAAGACCAAAAATTGCCAACGCAGCAGGTCCGAAAGTGAATGGCTCTTTTTCCCAGTGAGGCAACTATAAGCAGCCCAAAGCAAAGGGAACTCAGGCTGAATTGTGGAAAAGAGCACAAATCAAAGCAAACAATACTGCCACTGTGAGAGGTAGTGAGCAGAGCCACTCGGGAGCCCTGTATACAATATCTGCCAGTGTACTTCCCAAAAAAAAAAAAAAAGGAATTAAAAAAAAAAGACAGAAAAGAGCCCTCCTTTGGGAACAGAGTGGAGTTGAAAAATTGTATAGAAACAATTCAGTACCTCAAGCTTTAAGTTAGGTGGAAGAACTGGGCAAATTGAGTTGCTTCACATTCTCAACAGGGAAGCTCAAGGTTTGGGAAATTATGACAGTACTTCCTTTTTTTAAATTTTATTTCAAAGTTCATATAGCTTTATTAAGCCATTTGTTTTAAACAACGTAGCATTTATGCAAACATACCATTGAAATTTTAAGAGATGGTAAAAAGGCCACAGAAATATACGCATAAAAAAGACCCTACAGAGATGCCAGATCAGTACTCTAGAAAGTGAGCAGATTATTAAGATAAATGATTAGCACAAGACTAGTTCTACAGTTTGTAATACCTGTAGAAATCTAAAAGCCTGCTTAAATTGGGCAGAAAGATATTACTATTCCAGAAAAAAAAAATCTTCTAACAGCAAGGAACACAAGGCAGAGGATATATAGAAAAAAATCAATAAATGGCTGTGACCTAAAGCTGGGGTTTCAAATTAGTTTTAAAGTTTTTAAAGGGATTTAGGTCCTCAGCTTCTGTTGAATTTCAGTGTTTAAAGCATTAACATAGCAATATCCTGGTTCTGAAAGGAACCTTAGGTATAGGGCATAGCAGGGTGTGTTTGATAGGAAATAAATCTCTAACAAAGGGCAAAGAGATACAAAGCCTTTAAAGAAAAAAAGGAAGAGAAGAGAAGAGAAGAGAAGAGAAGAGAAGAGAAGAGAAGAGAAGAGAAGAGAAGAGAAGA